>BGPR01007177.1:0-73362 GCA_013235015.1 Araneus ventricosus | reverse complement strand
GGCTGTCAGAAACATTTATCCAACTTGATTTGTTTCGCATTTGTAAAGAATGGAATTTTGTAATAGTATTTAAAGCTTTTATTTAACTTTACTTGTTCCATGTTTGCAGAGATGGAAATTTGTGATAACATTTTCACTCACTTCTTGATGAGATGGAGGATAGAAATTTTGTGCTCTTGTACATTTTCGATGATAATACACTATTTTAATATTTTCAGAACTTATTTATCAGCTAATCATTAATTAAATTGAATATTTATCCTCTACCAGTGACGAAACATGGTAATAAATCTGAGAAAAAAATTCCAAAATTCTATAATACATATAACAATGAAATATAAATTTAAGATTAAAACGTATAAAATAATTAAAACACTAAAAGGTCTTCCTTTTATTATACTAATAAAAGTTAGTTTTTCAAAATTTTGTTTGTTAATCTTATTTATTGTATAAAATCATGTAAACAAATCTATATTCCTATCTAAATTTTGATACAATTTACTGGAAATAACTTACTCTTTAAAAAAATTACGTAATTATGGAAATTATTAAAACAGAGAAAAAAACCATTAATTATTTTCATCATCAGTAATATCAAAATACATTCTTCAACAACAATCACGGAGCTTCCAAACGACATTTTATATTCAGAAGTTTATGAAATCATGCAAGATTTTTGTTTCATAACTGATGAAATGTTTCAATCGTATGAACAATTTTATCTCATCGATTAATATGCAGTTACGTAATAAACATAGAGGGCTTAAAACAGCTCATTTCCTTACAATGTTAGAACTCTCTGCTGAATAAAGGTTTTGATAAATAGCCGAAAGAGTATGAATGCATATTTTTTCAGGGGAGTTTTACACTCTTCTATAGTTTAAGAGCATGAACCGAAGCGGATAGATGATTCCCATGCATCTTTAACGTCTCAAGCATAAATAATTCAAAAAGATTGTTTTGATGAGAAATGTTTCGAGAAATATTTATGTAGCATGAAGATTCCAAACTATGATCATAAATCTTGAATTGATACTTGAGGATGCATATTCCTGTCATCAATCTCGACATATACTCTGGAATGGAAAAAAAATCAGAAAATGAGACAATTTTGTCTTTTGTGATACATTATTTTTTCCAAAGAAAAGGCAAATTGCACGTTGAAAGCACAATGAAGATTTCTACCTAGGTGGAAATTGTAGACTAAGAGTTATAATTCCAAATGTAGATCCAATCAAATTTATGTAATTCCTAATATAAAGGGATTGGAATGTCACGATACAAAAATTGGCTGATTAACCTTTAGTTTAGGATGCGTACTCACTTCGCTTCCCTTAAGTTCGTCAATTGTTTGTCGCCAAAAGAGAGAATGTCAGAACATTCGGTTTGGATGAAAGTTAAAAATATTTTCGGCGTCATTTGCGCAGTCGTCGACAGTGATTTGTTTACCGGTCTGTGGCGCATGCCCTTAATTTCGTCTCATTTCCATTGGTCCACTGTCTGTTCTCTTCGATTTGATTGGTCGGCGTAGGAATTTGAATAATACTTCGTTTGGAATTCTTGATCATTTACCAACCGATTTTTTTCAATAACCGTTCGCTTCTCTTCTGAAGATTTTCGTTCCATTTAATTTGTTGATTCTCTTTCTCTGTGTTTAAGGCTTCCAAATATCGAACGAGGAATGTCTTTTAGGAAACAATAGTTCCCTTGCTACGTTTCATTGTCTTCAGACGTCGTATTTTTCGTGTTCGTGCTTTACCTGTGGCTTTCGTTTCTCAACGAAAAAGCGAAGCTACGAGGGACCCGCTTTGCTGAAAGCGAAGCCGCTGATGTTTTTAAAAGCTAAAAAAATTTGCTCGGTGCTCACTTGCAATGTCGAAGGCATTGCGTTCTCAATCTCTCGTTTTGAGAGGCCGTAGGCATGGAATACGGAGGAGAACTATAAAAAACTCACTGAGCATCCTAAACAGCGTTTGGCGACGGCAAATAAAATTGCGCCAAAGAAAATTGGCAAGAAAATAGTACGCATCCTAAATTCCAGGTTTACCAATTGGCTTACCTTCAAAGCATATCTCTTGTGTAGAAACATCCTTCATTCAAGATGAATGTCACAAAACACTTTGAAAATAAATTTTGTAGAGCAATATTACTAGAGATTAACCCTTAAATGCTCAGTGTTGCCTTTAATCAACATACCCAATTTTGCCATCTAAAATCTTTAGAATAACATTTTAGAAACATTTTGAAGATAAATTGTGCTTGAATTGCTCTAATTCCTGTTGTTGCAAATAGGATACCTACAGAAATTTTTATTAAATCGATTTACAACCTATAGATGGCAGCCTAAGTGTTGATAAAAAAATAAATTGATGTTTTACACTTGAGGCGACATTTTTTAGCTTTCTTTGAACGCTTGAGAACATCATATTTTATTCTATAATGTTGAAAGCAATCTCTTATCCTTATTATTATTTATTAAAATTTATCTGTGTTTGATATTATAAAATTTTATAAAGGAATTTTTTTTCTGAAATAAAGCCCAATGTTGTCATTTGGTAACAAACAGATTTTTAGTCATAAACCATACTTACAACAAAACAGCAATTTTTTAAGTTATTTTCCAAATGTCTTAATAAAGAAATGAAAGTCAAAAACTTTTTTAAATTAATTTTTAAAAAATCGGGCTTTTATGTGTTATTATTTCTGTCATTTTAATCAAAAACACTTATTTAAACATTTTAGTGATAGTACGGATATTCGACGATATTTACCATGTTCAATTTTTATTATTTAATACAAACTCTATTTATGTACTTACAACTGCAAGAAAATCTTTATTCCCAAAAACGAAATATACATGAATTCCTATCACTTCCCATTTTACTTTATTTGCATTTGCAGTAGACACATAATTACTTAGATTTAGTTTAATTTATTTTTATTAACGTCTCGTTTTAAAGCAAAACGAGAGTTATTTTGGTATGGACCTCGTAATTTTGAACCGCGGTCAGATGATGAGAACGATACCTCAGCTGACACTTCCTCTTTCTAAACCTCGTCACCTCACCAATGGCAGGAGGTTTGACCAAGACTTCTAATGCAGCATACATCACGCTCACGTACGCGGCTGATATTCACAGGAATTGGGTTTCGTGTCAGGAACCCTCCGTTCCACAAGCGTAGACCTTTTCCTTAAGATACCATGGCCCCTGGGAATTATTTAATTGTTAAAAAACAAAGAAACTAATTCCATGCGATTATGTTTGAACACGCTGAATGTTGTCCCCATCCCTCTACTAAATATTTCACAAAATTTCACACTTTTCTCATGAATGCCTGCTTCTTTAGGAGTATAAATAAAGGCTTTTTATTTGCATCCCTGTATATAGTAAACTAGCAGTACGCGCACGGCGTTGCCAGTGGAATCAGGACTTCAACAAAATGGGGGGAAAATGCCCACAATAACACGGGAAGGTTTTGAAAACAAAATCAAAACAAAAGATACACATTATTGATTTTCGACAATGACACGAATGTACTCTGTGGTAATGACGTCTCCGGAAGGAATCGGATTATAGAAAGAATATTACGTCACCTCCTGCGAGGAAGGTCACCACCAGCCAATGAAATCAACGCATTCTTTATCGTCCGGAGAAACTCCCGCTGTTAAATTTCGCTAGCAAAAAAACTGTTTGAACTGATCAGGCAAAAATTAATTTGAAAAAAAAAAACGAAAAAAGATATTTTAACCGATCGTGTTTTAAATCAGACAGAACCGTTCCATTTATAAGCTGAAAAAAATTGAAAATAATAGTGCTATTTGAACGTTGGATGCAGCACATTTAAAAACAAAAATAAAATTTCGATGGCGAAACTAACTATTTTTAAAAAAATTTTCAAAATTCAGTAAACCACGTTTGAAGCTCTAAACAAACTTCATTAGAACGAAAATTGTTCTATCCGATGATGCATTGATTGTTTTTCAACGATCATTAGAAATGATGCTACAGCTGTAAACGAGTCAAAAATGACCCCAAACAACACAAAACATTAAATAAAACATTTTCTAGAATAAATTTTAAAATTCCGACTTCGAGGTGCGTTTAGTCACCATTGAGTCTACCTGTGTGCCAAACTTCAAAGCTGTAACTACGATAGATTCGTCTGGACATCGCACACACACACAAACAAAGCCTTTTATAAGTGTACATGTAAATGACAATTTATCATAAAGTGAAGAATTTCGAAGATTTAAGTATCAAAAGAGAAATCTTTCTTAAACATTCCAATTGACTTTTATTAGGATTGCAAATTTTATAAACTTCCGTTAGAAATGTACTTTTCCCAAGTATTTTATGTAGGCCTATCCTCTGTGCTAAACGTTTTATATTAAAAACTAGCTTATTTTCATAATGTCAGTTTCAAATAAGTTTCAAATAAGTTAAAACAATACAATTGTTTATAGTTATCAAAGTATGAAAGGATATGCCTTTTGCTTCTGTTAAATAGCACAATAAAGTAAAAGCGTTTTGTACGCTGAAAAATATTTCTTTCTGCACTTTCTCTAGAAGGCTTCGTCAAAAAAGATTAAAGATTTTTTTATTGTCAGTAGTGTCTCTTCGGATCCTTTAATCCCAAGTCGAAATTCTCTTATAAAGAGGGTAAAAATATTGTTATCATCTGCTTTTATTTTATGCAGAATTTCCAAATATTTACACTATTGGGAATGTTTATTTCAGAAATAGTTGTATACAGATTTGCTTGAAAATCCAGCTAGTCCAAGGAGAATATAATTTTACTAGGTATTCTTCCCTATGCTTTGGATTCGAAATAGTATTATTTTTCAACACTTAAGTTAGTATATGCATTATTTATGATCTTCGATTTCATGTTTTAGTGTTCTTAATGTTCTGGAACTGCAATTACATGAAACAGAAATATAAAAATTGACATGTTAAAGACCGAATGATGAAAACATTGAGTTCTCAAACGTTTCAGAGTTCACAACAAGTTGTACTTATGCTGAGTTTCATATAATTTTCTGCAAGATTATTTCTACTTACCATTCATCCTATGTACTTACACTATGTAGTAAAAATGCTGCAGGAGATGAGAAGTAAAAAGCACAAATGCTACAGAAAGTGCTCGAAATTTCGATCACAAGCTATTACACAGGTTTCACCACCTGGCTGCAGGGAATCCCTATCATTCTGGAAGACTCATCTTATGTCTCGGACCTTCCCGTTAATGCAGAGATGCGAGAGACAAGGTATTCGATAGATTCAATTGAGATGCCATAACATTTGTTTTCATATGATCCCGGAAGATGTCTAGGTATGATATATTTGGCGATCCAGTAGGTCAATTAATTGTATTACCATGCATGTATTATCTAGTGCTTTCCAAATATAACGTCTGGAAGTTGCCAGACTTCGTTGGTGGAATGCATGAATGGTGTACTCCATCATGCTGTAATCACATTGAGCAGAGCAGATATTGAAGAACTTGTTGCTTGATAAATTTCGACAAAATGTCAAGTATTACTTACCACACAGACGAAGATGTATGTCTAAAGTCATATGCGTTGTTATCCAACAATGCTGACAAAAAAAGCATTTGCAGCAAACGTTTTTTGTTCTTAATGTGTGCAGTTCAGTTCCCATACAACGCTCATTACCGCCTGTAGAGGGCATTTCCGATCCTGCAATGCTATATGATTCCAATTTCTGTTTGTGCCCCTATTCCTGTCCCACCTTGCATTATAAGCCTGTCTTACTATTGCTGAATCATAAATATATGAATAATGCAATTTTAATTGTTATTTAAGATTCCAAAATTCATTTGTGAAGGGTTAAAATTCAAATAAATTATTACAAGGAGATTTTTAATTGAAAATTAATACCAAAAATGTATTCTCAAATGAAATGAAAGTTTAACACAAACAACGCTACTGACGAGATATCTCATCCTTAAGTCATCTTCGCTGCGCATTAGAATTTGACTTGCATAACAAATTTATTATGTGAAACATATTAATAGATGTCCTCAGAATACGTTCACCTCTTTCTTTTTTGATTTATAAATTGTCTAGAGTGGGAACAGTCACTACTTGTCTTTCTTGGAACAACGTAGTTTGCATCTAATTCGCCCATAGCGAAGAATGTGTTAAAGACCTGCATTGGAGAATAGCATGATGCTGTTTGAAAAAGAATATGAAACATGATAAACTAACCCATTTTATTAAAACGATTTGTCTGCAAAATTATTTGTATCCATGCATTTTCCATGGATAAAAAATGCTGATTCATACCAGTGATCTCCATTTGATACATAACATTCAATGTGCTGAATCAGTTCTTTCTTCGTAAAGAATAACCTTTTTTACCCTTCAAAAAGATTTTCATTTTTAAAGCCTATTCGGTCGGAATAATTCTGCATGCCTGCTTGATGTATGTGTCATGTCAAATGTAGATATTTCATACAAGCTTCCCAATAATAGAATGAATCTATAAGAAAAAACTTATCCTAAAGTGTTTCTTTGGATTCTGCCAGATGTATTGAATGTCATAAACAAAACCACGCAATAGGGATTTTTATATCATAGAATAGATTCTTTACTTATGTCTTCTCTTATTTATGTGGATAAATATTGATTTTTTTCCATCTAAGCATATATATTATAAAAATATATTGCTAAAGATAGAATATGCTAGCCTCTTTCTATATATAGATAATGAAAATCAAAATATGAAAGTGTAATGTCTAGGAATTCATATTTGAAGAAGAGTTTTTAGATAATAGGGTGATTATAGATTAGATAATACTCGTAAATCATGAAATTCGATACTTTTATTTTATTTTTTACGTAAGTGTGTGATTTTCTTATTTAAGTGTTTCGACTTTTATGTAAGAATACATTAAAAAAAATAAGTTCATAATATATGAACTTACAAAAACATTTTTATGTAAAGAAGGGAAATATCTGAATATACATGTAATTTAAATGAATAGATTTCTAAATATAATTTTCCATATAAACTTATAACAACTGAGAATTTTATAATTCCCATTAGTGAATGCCTATACTAATAGTAGATATAGAAATAAAAATTTGCAGAATTTCTGGAAATTTTGATTCGAATATCTTATTTAAATTTGAAAAAAATTTCAACGTCTGCTTCTGTTGCAATGCGATCTGTCTTCTTTAGATGTTTCATATACATATAACTCCATAGTTTGGTTAAAAATGATAAGAGACACTATTTCTGGAATTAATAACATAAAGAAATTAATAAATGTAGAATTAAAATAAAGCAGAAATATGAAGAACGTTATTCAGCACAAAAATATAACTTAATTAAAATATAAATCATTCATGAAATTAAGAAAGGAACTGAATGCCATCAGGCATATTTTAGGGAGACGTTTCTCCCTCATAACATTTAAACAAATTAAATTTTTTTTAGATGTTAAATTGGAGATAATTATAGAAATTGGTTTGGATGATAAGCTTTAAATCACATCAACTTGCTTGCAATATACCTTTCTTCAGCCCATAAAGTAAGTAATTTGATAAAATTCTACAAAAGTGTGAGTTTAGTGAGAAAAGAAATTTTTGATATACTTGGTGAATATTTTAATCCCTTTTTTAAAGATTAATTCTTTGTAATTTGTTATTTTTTTATTTTTATTTTGTTCATCTTTATTTATAACCACCGGGCAGTCTAACTTAACAGTTTCTAAAGTCCATAAAATATATTTCATCTCTAAATAACATTTGAAAAGTTTTTATGAGAATATACCTAGCATAATATAATAGTTATATCCTTAAATATTTTTTAAAAACTTTACAGATTTTTATAATTGCCTATACATGTTTTGGAGATGGTTTCGGTTTTCGAAGATGGGTTTGCAAGCAATTTGTCATAATAATAAAACAAATTTTTGTACCATCTTAATTCTTAAAAAATTACCTCTCAATTATACAATATTAGAGATAGTGCAATTATTCGGTAATTTAACTATGTTTTCAAATAAAAATTAATACGACAATAATTTTCTTTAACGCAATAAAATTCTATTTATTTTTAAAATTTCTAAAAATATTTAGTCGCGTATTTTTATTTTGTTATTGAAAACTAAGAATAAAAATGTTGTTAATTTGGCATGGAGAATATGCAATAATATTTTAAAATATGGAAATGAAATATTGAAATTAAGTGGATATATCTTTAAACGATTTGAAATGATTTTATACAATATTAACTTCAGAACTGCGCAATTAAAAAGTTTTAAAGTCTGTTATTTGCTAAGTGAATAAAATTTAGCTCATTTCCTAACAATTCTTAGAAACTAAATTAACTTCTTTTCCAGAATCATAATTAATCTTCTGCTAAGTCATTAATAATATGCTCCATTTTGAAGCTGCTTTGCGAAATATTAAGCAAAGATAAATTGTACCATTTCTTTGTGAGTAACTCATACTGCTTAATTGAAAGTACCTCTATTCCTTGGGTGGAAGCTCTTTTGCAGATGAAGCTATAAATGGAATTTCTTTATTAATGATGTAGCTTTTATACTAACATCAATTAACTTGAGAAGACTTCATTTGGTTTTTAGAATGAATAATTTTGCATGATAACATGACTGATATAACAATATAAAAAAATAATGTTTTTCTTTATCAAAAATACATATTAAAAGTTAATTTTAAAATTAGATAGCATCAAGTTTTCCAAAAAATCTGCAATACCATTCGCATTTGAGTGATTCCTGTAAAAGTCAGTGTTTCATTATTACAATACAAAAATTTTAAACGCTAAAAATAATAGCTAATAATTCCATTCATAGTTTTAAACTTACGTTAACATGACAAAAAGCCAGCATTTTACAAACAAATATTATTCTATAAATTATTTATAATTTTCAAGGATTTTAAAGAATGTTAATTTCTTTTTCAAGCGAGATGCAAAACTACGAAGCATGTAAATATTTTAAGACATACAAATTGAAATCCAAAATTTATCTAAACCTTTACTAATTTCTGTTAAAACTGTCGTAAAAATAAATTTTTGCACAGTTTAAATCTGTAACAGATCTATATAAAAGTGAACAGTATTTTTAATTTCTTTATTACTTTTTATTACTTCCTAATTTTTATTTTCTAAACCTTCGGGCCAATTCAACAAAAGTTTTAATTTAACAATAGCAAATTTCATATCAGTAAGCGATATTACTTTCAGTAGAAAAGCCAACATTTTTAACATGCAAACTTTAATTAGAAATATTTTATGGAACCATCGAAAACAAACACGAAACGTAATGCTTTATTATAGACTAGCCGCCTACGGCAACCAGCTGGTTCTCCAATCTTGTATTAATAGTAATAAGGTTTAAATTTAAAATTTTAAATTTTAAATTTTATATATTTTTTAATTTTTGTAAGCTGAAAGCAATAATTGTAATAAGTACAAAGAAATGAATTTAAAAACTGAAACCGTGACCAGTTTAATTAGTATAACTGAATTTAAATTCTTTATACACAAAATGAAGATGTTCAGGATGTTTTTGCATGTAATGAACTTTGAGTTAATCCATTATATTTAACTGTTAAAGAATGATAAGTAAAAAGATTCTTTAAAAATGGAAAAGATTTCAATAGGTAATAAAATTTGAAGTACAATAATTAAATTTTTCAGCTAAAAATAATTTACGTATTAAAACTGATTAAAACTCAAAATAACCAAAGAAAGATTTTTTCTGCTAAAAAAAGAGAATTGACTACATTTTAGTAAACTCAGAGCTAAATTCATGATAGCCATTTAAATCTAGTCAATAAAAACAACCATTTATAAATAAAAAAAAATAATAACTGAATTGAAATTCTTGAAAAAAATGCAAATCTTGAATAATAATTCTGTGCATAACAAATGAACAAACACGAACTAAGAAACTGAATATCTATAAACAATAAAAACACAAATTGAGAAATAATAACTAATAGGAGCAAATAATAAATAATGAACAAAAACAGGCATACGTTGGGATAATAGTTCTTCTTTTTGAAGAGCAAAATAAAATATAAAAGCACACATCACCATTAAAGAGTGTACAGCTAAGATTAATAATTAAGATTAACGCGAATGACTGGAATGAATAAAATAAAACCAAATTTACCATCCTAAAGCTATCTATAAGGCTTAATTAATCGCCGATAATAACATAGTGGCCACCGGCACGGGCCATCATCTGCATTTCATGGAAAAGTGGATAGAAAAGAAACATTTAAATGAGGAGAGAATTTTAAAACTCAAAAGAGAAATTACTGAGAAAATAGTATAAAATAAAATAAGCAGCAAAAGTTAAATGAGAGTACTATGAGAATTTAAATCTAAAGTTTCCTTTTAGGTATGCAAAAAAGAGAGAGAGAGCTGACGAAGGCAAAACTCAGACGAGATTCGAACCCGGGGTGAAAAGGTGAGAAGAACATGTTTAACCTACTGCGCTATCCGGTCCGTGTCGGGGAACGTTTGAAGCAGAGAGAGAAAATAGAATGGGGATGGAACAGAGAGTGCTAAATGAAGGTGAATTATCTATATAAAATTGGTCTGGGGTGCTTACTATTTGTATGAAGTGATTTTTAATATTAGGGCGATTTCAACGAATTGTTTTTTGTTAAGTTCAGAATAAGCCCTTTAAGGCTAAGCAGCTTAAGCGAATTTCTCAAATAAGCGTTTAAAATATGTAACGCTTCGCGATTTTACGTGTCATCCTTGCGCAGGGCCATGCTAGTCTTCTCTGTATTGTTCCAATTTTAGTGTATGTACTGCCGAAGCGATTACACCAATAATAATTTTGTTTTCAAGATACACCCAGCCAGGACGTTGACAAACAGCTACTGTTCTCCGCCTACTCTACGTCAATCTCTAATCTCGAACCATGACCATAACTTTCTGACTACTTTAAAAATTTTTAAAAATTATATAAAATATTCTACAAAACATCAACTGGTATCATTGGAAAGATAATATTTTGCACTCTAAAATGACATAAAAATTGTTTTGGCTATCATTTCATTTAGAAGTTATTGGCAAAAAACGAAGGAATTTGGTTTAATTTTTAAATAATTTAAATTTGAATAAAAATAAAGAAAACGTCTCCGAGGTGCACATTTTCATCATCCAAAGTATATCTGTGCCAAATTTGGTAGCTCTATATTCTACGGTCTGTTCTGTACACAGACAGACATTCATCTTTATTAGTATTAGAGATAGGTTGAGTAGTTAGCATAAAGTATCAATGCACTATTTTCAAAACTCCTGACACTATCGAATTATTAATTAAAGATAACAATTAAATATTTTTGAAAGCCTTTTCTTTAAAGGTAACTTTGCCAAATAAATTATAATCAAATAAATCTCTCGTTAAAAGAACAACATACACAAGAATAGGGTAAGGTTGCTTAAGTCGTATCCCCTAAGAAAAATATCTACAAATTGCAGGTTTTACTAAATGAAGGATTCAGTTTTGCATTATTAACAACTTCTATCAATATTGCACCTATTTATCACAAGAAAGTTCAAAATACACCTACAATTTCGTAGAAAATAAATAAATTTTTTTAAGAAGTCGGTACGACTAAGGAAACCGGTTCTTAAGTCGAGTAAACTATCCGGTCTTGAGCTAATCCCCGATCAACCCTTTCAGTTTCCTAAATTCATAATGCTTATTTAATTCTAGAAAGTGACGTCGCAGTTTCGGTTTAGGAATATTACACTTTCATTGAAGTCCATATCACCATTGGGTAATTTTTATAACGCCTCGTCCATATCTTCTTGTATCTAAGAATTATTGGTACGTTTTGCCACGTTTATCGACCCTTCCTAGAAATTACAGAAAGCACATTTAACATTACCTATTAAAAAGAACAATATTGTCTTTTTATAAATGATATTTATCTTTAGATGTGCAAGAGATCCTTAAGGCTTACCTAGTATGACTTAAGCATCGTTTCAGGTACGACTTAAGTAAAGCCATGTGTAATATTTTAAAGAAGCGGTATTGAAGAATGAATCCAACCAGAGCGCCATCGTTATAAAAGCAATTATTCAAATAGCACAGAATGATACCTTAAGAAATAACAAAATTCTATTTATAATATTTATTGCTCTAGGTCTTACGAAATATGCACAAAAACTATTAGAAAAATACCGAAAACTTATTTTTCGTCGCGATTATGTTGTAACTCATCGAAATTCCGTTCTCAATAATGAAATTAACATCGCCGATGCTGGTAGTCATAGCACTGCCGTCAGCGTTGCTGATCCGACGAAAACAAAGTCAGAACGGCATCGGTACGACTTAGGCTGTAGTACGACTTAAGCAACCCACCCTATACGAAGTCACAAGAATAAATACAAAACTGTATCAGAATCTTAAGAAATAACAATTTTTATACATATTTATTTAACTTGACTTGCTAGAATTTTGAAATTTTGTTCATTTCTGAATTGACGATGAAAATACATTAGACTGACTTTCTCAGAATCATCGGTTAATCAATTAACTTGATTAAATTTTGATTTCATACGAGTGGCGCCACCTCATATCAAAATACAGAAATAGATGAATTCAAGATATTTAAATATTTATAATAATGAATTATAAATTAAGGTCCAAAAAGTAGAAACTAGCTACAATAAAAAAATTTGCTTTTTAGTACATTAATATAAGTGTTTTTTTAAAATGTGTTAATATTTTTTTAAATATATAAACAAAAAAGTTAAATAAATTTTTAATAATAATTTCATATTTTGAGGAGAAATTGTATTACTGTTTCTGTACAAGGTTAAACAAAATCCTGAGCAGAAAATTCTAGCTATAAGAATAAATAATTTTTGCTTCTTAAGAAATTCAAAATCTTCTTTTCTTCACTCATCTTTCATTCATTTATTGCTTAGGCTTCTTAACTAAATAAATGAAAATGAAACAAATGCGGTCTTGGATTCTGTATTAGAAAGAACATTTAAAAAAATACTATTTCTTTATTTATTAATACTATCTCTGAAGTTATAGTTACATATTTTCACACTTGTTTTTATATAATTTGATTTACTTTTTGCCGGAGAGAATTTTCATAAATTGATGTACCAGACTTTTAAAATTACGCATGGTGTTTTCTTTGTCAAGCAGTTGTTATAAATGTTCATAGTTTATAGACTGAATGATTGATTTCAGTTTAGTTTATAGTTTGAATGATACCACATTGAACTGCCTAACTGAATTCGAATAATTTCTTTACGCATTTGACAGTTAAGGCGACATTCTGATATCTGTTTGTAACGGAATGTTGTTTTGTCTCCTGACGTTACCGGTTCGGTTGTCGCAGTGGCACGGAGTCATGGGGCGGCGTTTTGTCTCCAAATGTTGCCTTTGATTTTGAAACAGTTATCTGGAGTCAAATATATCCAGCTATATTTAAGGATTGCTTACATGCTAAATGTAGGCATAGGCCGTTAAAAAACATTCATGAAGAGTTTGTTGAGGAGTTGCTATTGCTTTTATGATTCCCTAGAGAAAAGAGCTTCAATATTATTTAGAATCAGATAAGGTACACATCTGAACAACAAACAATTGTGTATGAACAGAAGATCACTGAATCTTTCTATAATATTTAACGCACTGTGAATACAGTAATTGCTGTCATGGAAACCCCTAACAGTTTAACAGCAATCATTCTTTCAGGCAAGTGATTATAACTGAGATATCACCGTTGAGAAAACAAACAAGGGTAAAAACTATTCAAAAGTAATTTTCCTCTCTGGATAGAGATAAAATGCATATCATGGCGATTGATGAGATGCAGTATAAGAATATCAAAGTTTGTTCATCTACTGTATTCAGCTTCAAGTCTACCGCACTACTGATCCGATCATTTAAAACTAGTGAATAAAAACTGTAGATTTAGATTTAAAATTTGGTCATATATGTATAGGAGAATTTATTTCTTATTTTATCTCCTCTGCGAATTTAATCTAAAACCGCATACCCAGATGGCAGCCCGTAACGGTCCAAACGCCGTCGAAGCACAGTTGAAGAGAAATCCGAACGAAGTGCATTCCAGAACAAAAGAGGACCACCATTCCTTCCTGCACAGTCGAGAGCGCAAGACCTGTGTCGCTGCCTGGAGCAAGATCCGAAGACGGGCGTGGTTGTATGTGGATATGCGATGATTTTGTGACTGCCTTTCTTAAGCCTAAAGGTTCTTAACTCTTTGTCACTAATATCTTTAGTTTTAGTCTTAATAGCAATTGCTAACAGTGAATGATTTCCTCTTGGAACCCTTTTGTAAACTGTAAATGTCTTTCTTTTGTAAATATAATTTTATATTAATAAATTGTGTTTGTTTTAACATTAAGTCTTTCCATTTTAGATTTTATATCCCTGGCATACTGCCGAGTCTTTAACCCCCCCCCCCCCCATTTCTACATATATAACACCATTTGGTCACTGTAAACTTCACAGCCTACTCTTATTTTTTAGATTATTTAATCCGCTCTAAAAACGTATATCAGATGCCCATGTGTGGGAGCTTGGGGGGGGGGCTTACTCCAGTTTAGTGTCCAATGATCTACAAGCTAAAATACAAAATTAATTGTAAGTTTTAAGTTATAAGCAATCAATGCACTAAAAAAAGCAATTTAAGCCCGTTAAAGAGATTCTCAAATCAGAGAAAAATTTACTGATATTTGAGTAGTCCTCTTTGGTCAAGCAACCTCCAAATAAAAGTTTTTCTTTCCAACACAGTTATACTTTTAACGTCTCTTTCTCTGCAACGTTTTTCATAAAAGTGGTTCAATATATGCATTGGAACATTTCAGTAAAAATTCAGTTATTGTGTCGTTCCCTGAAAATAACCAAGATTAAAACCTTTTGATAATATGGTATGCCATTTCACAAAATTACTGGCCATGGCCTTTCCAATGTTAGGAAAAGGAGCTATTCACAACTTGAAACCTGTATCTTTTCGAAGTAAAAGATTATCAGAACTCTCAGATACCTGTACGGATTCACTGTCAGAATCCTTGAATTCTGTGGCTCAGTGATGATTGCTGAAATAGTCTTCATCGAAAAGACTTATGCATTCCTTTCAAAAATAAAATCGTCATTAGATGAAACTTAAAAAATCATGTGCTCTCCTCATGCCATTTCATCTTTATAGGGACGAAATAATTATAAAAAAATAACTGTCAAAACGAATTCGCAGATAAAAAATAAATGTGTACATTTTGTTTATAAATATTAACCGAAAAAACTTTAAATTAACCAAAATAAATTCGAATTATAGACGATATTCTAACTTATTATAACAGGAGATTCAAGGGATTTGAGAAAATTCGGATTACCGATTAATTCGAATTAAAAACATTTTAATTAGCGAAGTTCAACTGTATCACTCTTTCAGACGACTGAAGTTTTAAAAATTGAATTTTAACTATTTGGAAGGGTTTCTGAAATATGATTGCTTTAATCCCTACAATACATTTCTGTAACGCATCATATTCCTCAAGTCTTACAAAATAAATGCTACTAAATGTAACCTAACTCTCTTCAGAAGGGAGTAAAATTGCTTAAGTGCCCGTGCATGGCAGGAAATTCTACCCAGGGGAAATTTCGCTGAAACACTATGTGATATTCATCATTTCAAGAGGAAGTAGGAAGCGAAAACATTCACAATGTCTGGAGGAACGCTTGCTCGAAATAAGTTTCTTCTCTTTTGCGCATTAGTTAAAACTTTCTTCCTTTGGGCACTCGCATAAAATTCATTTCTTAGAGTGAGAATATGAAACTCATTTCGAATATTTACAACACTTAGTTGGAGTCTAGTGAATTTGATAGCCTTAAAAATGAGTAATTTCTTTGACCTTTATTTTTTTTTCTTTTCTTTCTCGGATGAATCGTTTGATTTTTTATAGTGCTTTTTACATGAAACCCAATGAAGTTAAGCTGAGTTAAAAAGCTTATGACAAACGCATAAAGCTTAATTATTTCTGAGGGAGTTACTTTTAATTATTCAGGAATCCCACTATTCAATATCTAGAGTAAAACAGTTCAGAAAGGAAAACTTTACTTGTATACTTCTTATCAATCCTTCAGTTATACTGAATTTATAATTTAGTTAAGTGTTTTAGCATAGTTAAAAATTACAGGTTAGTGTTTCTGCAGAAAATTCCATGAAAAAAAGATGTAAACCATTATTGGATTCACATCACTGACAGAAGTTTTACATGTTGTTCTTCTAATAAAAAGTTTTACTGTAAATTTTAGAAAAATAGGAAATTATTCGAACTATTCGATTTCATGTGGGATTCCGCCCACACATCGTCAAGAATGCCGTCTGGAACCGTAGTTTAGAACCAACGATTGGCAACGCTCTACGAGCAGACGTCACGTGACACGACGGATCTTTTCTCTTGCTAGCGGCAGAACTGAGCTCGCCTTTGCGAGGAACAGAAGTGGTTCGATTGAGGCATGGATTTCGATGCCTGAATTGCCGTGATGATTGACTAACTTAATTTGATGTAAAAGGGCAGCAAACATCCTCTTAATTCTTTTACTTTATCTATTTTCTTTTATGTCCGTCTCGTCTAAATGTTTGTGTTCGTCTTGTCCATTAAATTTCTACAATAGCAGAACTGTCTCCTTACCTGTCTACGAAACTGCACACTTCGCCTCACACGGGACCTAGGCTTCCATAGTACTTCATATATACTAAAAAACTCTTGAAATGGGAAATTGCGCCATTTTTTCTCACACGCCATGAGCTAATAGTTATCTGAAAACAATATCCTTAACAAATAAGCATTCACTCATCCAAATGGATAGAGAGCCAGTGTTCATTCCAGTTCGCCAATATTCAGGATGAAATACTACATACTCAGGTTTTAAAAAGATTTTAAAATGTATTTGCTAAAAGGAGTTTTCACTTATCGTCGCTAACAAGCAACATCTTCAATCACAATTTTTTGGAATTTCAAAGTGAAAGAAAAAAATGAATTTGTCGCCACCAATAACGATTATTTCTGAATATTTTTCATATTTGGTAGGAACGTACTGTCTTATGTTCGTATCAAATGTTAAAAATTCCAGAATTAATCGTTATTGGGTGCGAAAAATTCAATTTTTTCTTCCTCTCTGAAATTTCAGAAAATTGAGATAGGCGGTGTTGCTTGTTAAGCGACGTTATATTCCTTTATATTTTATTAAAATATCATTACTCATTGCTATAAAACACATTTCTCTTTTTTTAGTCTTTAATATAAAACTGAGTAACTTATATAGTTTGAGAAAATGCTTGCCTCCTTAGCGCTAAGACGCGCTTGGTCATACAATGACCCCAGACTAAAATTCAAACCTGCGCTGTTAAAACCATTATATATTTAATTGAAAAAATAACGCTTTTGACTTTTAGACATTAAGAATACAGTGCTTAACACATATCTGTAATATACACTGTAAAAAATATCCGTTTTTTTCCCGGACTTTTTCCGTATATTTGACGGTTTAAAGCTGTTTTGTTGACAAAACGGTTTTTGCCCCGTTTTCTGCTCCAGCCATAAACGGTTTAAAACCGTCAGTTCAAATTCCATTTTTCGTCATACGGTATTACTTTCCGTATGATAACTTTCCCTTTTCTTAAATGTAATTTTATTGCATTCATTTCATGTTTTAATAGGGTTCCATCTCCGCTATTGTTTACACATGTTGCAGTAACCTTTTGTCACTCATGAAAGCTAACCTTAAAACACGTGTTCTGGCAATAGTTGATTTCTACACCACTAGGTGGCGCCACTAGAGCTATAGTGACTTTAAAACTCAAATAGATTATTTTTAGTTAGTTTTCTGAAGTCTCCGGTGGTCTAGTGGTTAGAGCGACTGCCTTTTGTTTCTATGAACGCGGTTTCGATCCCCGGCTCGGAGGAGTTCGAAGTTTTGTTACCATCTTGCATCGAAATCGTCCAAGTAAGTTCAATTAAAAATTAGATTAATTGAAATTAATAATAAAGCCTTGATTAATTAATATTCCTAATCAATAATACACATCAGCACGTTTCAACTCAACTCGAACAGAAGGAGAAAACAACTCAACTCAGTAGATGACGTCACTTACTTCGATGATTTAATTTTTAACGAGAAAACTTGATCTCATACGGTAAAACACCGTTGTGACTACGGATTTACTTCGTAACTTTTACGGAAAAAACTTGTCCCTGTATGGTAAAAAACCGTTGTGCCTACGGATTTACTTCGTAACTTTTACGGTTTTGCACAATAAACCCAGCTGCTGGTTTAAAACCGTAAATTTTACGGGATTTTTTTTACAGTGTATACGAATAAAAAATGTGCATGAAATTATTCGCTTGTATAATTTTTGCCATGCTTTTATTGTATGAATGCTTTCTTCTTTTTGAAAGATATATCTACGAGAAGTCCTCCACAACATACGACGAAGATGAAGTTATAATCAATGGTTTGAATACAAACTTTTCAAGTAAATGTGGATTTTGATTGGGGGTGGTTTGATAGTTTTCATCACAAATCTCATAAATAAGCGCACGGAAAAATCTTAAATTATAACTTAAATGTAACTTCCTGTAATACGTGCACATTTTTGAAATAAAAATCATTTTGAACATTTTAAGTGCCTCAAATATGTTTATATAATATTTTCTAAAAGCCTTTGAAGATGATTTTGCTTGAAATTATTTTTATAAAAAAATGTTGTATATATTCTTCTTTAAATTGCTATTGCTCGATTTGGAAAACTGTTTTAACATTTAATAGTAAGGAGTAAGAATTTAACGTACAATATTTACTAAAATATCCAAAAACTTCTGCTGAAGGAAATTACTCTTCAAGAAATTGATTTGAAAAAATTATACTTAGCATGAAATAAAATCAAACCTTATTCAAGTAGGATTTGCTGAGATTCTAAACCACTTACAAAATTTTATCTGTTCCCTACAATATTATTTCAACAGAAAGCAATCTCCTTCTAGTTTATTTAAATTGAAGTATGTGATCTAATAAACATTAAAACACGATTAAGAAAACGTGTATTGAAATCCAAGGAAATATAATATTTTTTTAACTCAAAAGGTTCTAAGAATTTCTAGTAAGAGAGGGAGAGATAATTACGCTTTATGTGGAAATGTTCCAATCTTCCCCTGAACAATCTATATGTTGTTGCTGCAGTATTAATTCTCGATCACATGAATGAAAAACAAATATTATTTTTAAAATACTGTTTTAAATAATATTTAAAACAGTGAATATTAATAATCCTTATATTATAAGGATTAATATATTAACATTATTAATCATTAATCCTTATGATAGGAGGATTAATATTATAAGGATTGATATTATTAATCCTTATAAATCATAAAGATTTATAAGGATTAATCTTTCTTTCAAAGTTACTGTCGATTTAAGAATGAAAGGCCCTAAGGTATAAAGGATGCAACAGGAAAATTTTACCATAATATGAGAAGAAGAGTTGTAGAAAAAAAGGACTTTTTTGAATCCCTTTTTTAAACCCGTAAACACAGGTATGTTTTCAAGACATTTGGTAATTATAATTTTATTCTGTTTTTGAAAAATCTTAAGTCTAAGAAAAAACAGCATTTCTTATATTCAAAACAGCCAACTGAGAGAACAGACTTATGTTATATTTCCCAAAATCATTAATTTTTAATCATTTAACAGAAGTATATAGATGTCAATAACATCCTATTCTTATTGAAATAACGTACTTTTTATAGTTTCGATATGGTGTCTTATTTTAGATATTGCACCATTCACTTGAAATGAAATTGATTTAAATTGCTATTTAATCGGTTTAATAAAACTAAATCAGTTAGAATTGTTTCTTTTTCATACAATTCAAAGTGGAGTATACAAGATGTTTTTGTATATTTGCGATATATCAATGAAACTATTTTGGGGGATACGGATTCTATAATAATAATGACTTTACTTTACATTACTGATATTTCATTTTTGTTTCAGGAAACCATTTTCTGAAATATTTCCGAATGGTAAGCATAATTATGTCTTCGGATTACTTTTACTGATATCCACAAGCAATAATTTTTTCTTCGTTCTCATGGCATATTTACGCAACGTACAACGCTATGCAACACAATACAAGGACAACACAAAATATAGATCCTTATGAAAAAAACTGCCGACAATGGGTGGACAGTGCCTATATACACATCATATGAACATAAAGAGAATAAAACGCATCCCGCACACACTGAAAAGCGATATTTTTTGAAAAATCTTCTTCTATCTCGATAGAGAAAAAATAAGAGTATTAATATTCACCAAACGTGAAATGTCTATTGTTAACTAGAAGCTTTAGTCAAGTATATGAAATAAAACGTGCCCTTTTTGATATTTTTTCTTCTGTGTTTAATCAATAAAACGTAATGAATACATTTCCCCATGATTTTATAGAAGATCATTTTTAAAAGATTTTAAATTTTTTAATTAAGAATTATTCACTTTCTAAAATAAAAGAGTAAATATCCCCAATTTTGCTAAAGAAGGATTATCGTTCACGAATTCATACATTAATAACATTATTTCTTGTTAAAAGTTAAATATACTACTAAGTTAGTTAAATATATTATTGAACCGTTTTGAAGCAGCACGAGGCACGGGCCTCATTTTGAACACTGGTCAGACGACCTTTCAGTTGGAACTCCCTTTCCAAACTTCCATAGCAGCACGAGGCACGGTCCTCATTTTGAACATTGGTCAGATCATCTTTCAGATTGAACTCCCTTTCCAAACTTCCATGCCCCACCGGCTAGAGAAATTTAATGCCAAACTGTTTTCATTAAGCATACTTTTGACACAGCGTTATTTTCTGCTTCTACTTCAGCCTTAATGTGAACCTTTTGAGCAGGTATTACTGCCATTAATCTACAATCTGACCAAAATCTCGATACACATCATATAATTTTAATCACACTCATGATAAGGCTTGCGGAAGAGACATATCTAAAGATAAAAGTATTGTTTTAGGAGATATGATTCATTTTCCGTTCAACACGAAGAAACACAATATAAAGGCAATTCGATCTAAGTGATATTTATACTCATTCACTGCCATCTTCAGTACAAACTAACTAAGTCAAGTTTTCTACGTATTTAGAGCAGAGCCCTATGCGTTGGATATTATGGCTTTTCATTCGCATATTCATTACAATCATTTATAAAGATTTCTGCTATAATATGAGTCTTTTCTTCCATTCAAACTTTTCTCATAAATATCTGAAATACAAATAGAATCGGAGCTTATTATAAATTAGATGACATAAATTCGTGGCAGCAAATTGCTCTTCGAATGGCTATCTCCAAAGAATTGTGGAAAAGAAGACCGTAAATCTGTTAAATCCTAGTTTCATATAGTATTTTCAGGACTCGCGTTATTGGTTAACTCAGTACGATCGATAAGTCTAGTATAACAATCTGAGACATTTCTTATACAAGCTGATTTACACAAGAAAATAAATAATTACATGATTGCTTTAATCCTGTGTCCAAAAAATAAATTGCAAAATAATTGAAGCTTTCCGGCTTAATAAAAACCAATCCCTGTGATTATCGCTCTATAGTAATGCAATTAATTATAGAGCTATAAGTACCAACTCATAGCAACGGATTTTCATGTCCTTCTGCAGTAGAAAACTATTTCCTCCTCATTTCTTCTCTGATACAGCAAGCACATTATCTTGTCGATAAACATCTTGAGGAAAGATTTATCCACACGATCGTTTGTCATCCAAAGCTGCAAATAGCTATAATTCCGTCACCAAGCAACCTAAGTGGACGCCTTTCGACAGCCGTACAGTATTTCGACACACATAGGACTTATTTTAGGGAATTTTACTGGGTCGGTATTGATTGAAGAACTTCAAAATCATTCTCTGGTGTTTCAAGAAAAAATAAGTTTTTAGTATTTTATTTTATTATGAACGTGTGAAAATAAAAAATATATAAAGGTGTAATAGTCTAGAAATAGTAATAATTTGTGAATTGACTAAATCCATGTATTAAAAAATTATTATAATTTTTTGGAAGGAATTGCTAATTTTTACCTCTATATTTAATGAAAATATTAATTAATTTTTTTTTCTTATTTTGGGATGGGATGGTACATTGTCCAATCAACATTTTCGTTGACTCCATATGGTAGAGGTATGGAAGGACTTGCATAATTTTGCAATTTCTGCTCTGTTTGCGTGGGATTTGCATTATCTGTTGATGATCTTTTAATTTTTGCTTATATTATCTGATGCGATGTCTGTTTCAAATTAGATGTTTGGGAAGTTTGTTTAGCTTTAGAGCTGTTAAGAGGTAAATGACTTGGAAAATCTTGATACGTTGTATGTATCTCTGTTATTGTATGCGTTCTTTTATATTTTTGTATTTAAATGTGATATAATTATTTTTGATATTATTTTCACAATATATTTTTGTGATTTATTGTATCAAAATTAATATCTATTGTGTTTAAAGTATATTTCCCCTGTAATCTGTCAGATTTTTTAAACTTTTTTATCATTTAAAATTGGTTCTGTTTTTCCTATGTCGCGAGGACCTTATATTTTGTTCTCCTAAATGCGGAATTTTTTTACTGGAAATTGCTTATGATTGTTCTGTTCCGTATTGCTTGGATTTGTTCTACGCCCTTCTATATTTTTTCCTGACAACCTTTAAAACACTCTAATCCTTTTAGGTGAGTGGGCTGGCGTGGGCTTAAAGAAACAACAAGCAAGATATTTTAGCATAAGCTGAGTTTACTATATCAGAGGGAGTTTCACAGAAATAAATAATCCTATCCTGTGAAACTTTACTGCTATTTGCTTCGCATTAGGTGAGATAAACGGATTTTGTAAATAGGAATAGTATATAGGATAAAATGGCTGTGTTGATAAAGTTGTTGACATTGTTGGCGTAATGTAATTGATAATGTTTTATTTGTTTTCAACTTAGATTTTAACTAAACCTTGTGTTTTAAATTAAATAGATTATATTATCGCAGATATCGTGAGAAAAATCCCATCCACTGATACATTTTTCACCGCTGTAAGCTTTGTATTAGTTGATAAAAAGGGGTGTGGACCACAAAAATAATATACATGGAATAATACGCGGAGTGATACACTGTAAAGAAGGTTATTCACTTCTCTTTCCAAAATGGAATTTTTGGAACACGGGAAGGAAAAGGCAATTTTTAAAACCGATGGAAGTTGGCATAACGGAATTTAAACGAACTCAAAATCCAACACTTCATGCTCCGATTCCAATTTGGGGCCTCGATTAAAACTAGCGGCACATCAAAGGATCTGCCTACATTGAGACATCGCGTCGAGGGTGGAAATGAAACTCGAAATCCCCTGGTAGAGGAAGAGGAGGGGGGATTGAATTCTGCGACTTTGAACTTGTCTCAAAAGAAACTTTGGAGTATCCATGAATGACGTGCCACGTTTTTCAACTTGAATGAATGGATAAAAAAAACCAGTCTTGAGACAAATGGAATGGAATGGAGTACAGATGAATTTCCAGCTTAATAGTGCTTCACTAGCCAATTTCTAAGCCGCTTGTGATAGACAAATACTTCCATATGATAGAAATGCTTTAAATAACGTAAAGAATTAAATGCTTTTTGTTGTTGGAATTAATAAATGCACTTCTGAAAAAATTACGAAAATGTTTTATGCAGTCGCTCTGTCCTATTTATCGTATGTAGTGAAATATTCTTGACACACTAGCATTTTAAACACAAAAAATTTCCCGTACGTTTCTGCTACTAAAGCTGGCAGTATTATGCAGCTTTGATTTTCATTATTTTAAGGCAATCAACGATCACCTCGAGAGAGCTCTGCCCTGTGATTTTACGATCTTAATTGAGGTGGCCGTTGAAATGGTCTAAGTTTAGTTTAGATTAGTTAAATTAACGTCTCGTTTTGAATCAACACGAGATCTATTTTGGGACGGACCTCGTAATTTCTAACTGCCGTCAGATGACGTGGACGACACCTGAACTGGCACACCCCACCAAAATTCCGCACTACACCAAAGGGGGTACGTTTGGCCCCCTACGTATGATTTAACGTGTAACGTGTAATTGGCCCAATACATGACGGCTCTTCAGTGCAATCGGGTTAGGAACCTAGAACCCTCCGTCCCCGAAGCCAAGACCTTACAGCTAGGCCACTGCAGCGTCTGAAATGGTCTAAAAATTATGTAAAATAGTGATATTTAAAGATTGAAAACCCATTCAGTTTTAATCGCAGAATCGTGAGTTTGTTTTTATTTAAAAAATATTTGTTTGTCAAAAAATATTTTTCTGAATACCCCTAATTGGGCGAAAGACTGTATAAATATTTAGACTTCTTTGTTCTTTTTCAGCATTACATTTATTGACTCAAACAAAATTAAGGTATGTGACTTTAAATTAATTTTTACCATCATTTAAAACATTTTTCTGATTGGAAGTATATGCTATATCAGATGGTTTAGAAATTAGCAATTGGCCCAAAATTAGAGTAGATACACTGTATATTCGTTCATTTAATCACTCACTATTCAATGAAGCTCAACTGAATAACGTGGGGCAGGAATTTACGAATAGAGTGAAAAATTGATCTTCCTATATGAGAATAAAATATTGAATTAATTACATTGTCAAAATGTTTCTCGCGCTTTTATAATTGATCATAAGATCATGTGTGACCAAAGAGACATAATTGCAAATAGAATTTTTGTTTACTATCCCTCAAAATTGAGCTTACTAAACTGTTTTCACAGATTTTTATGTATAAACCGTAAACTTTTGAAGATATGCAAACAAAATATTTTTTATTTCCCCAGAACAGTCTCCTGTTAGAATTTTCTTTATTACAGATGAATTCGTTTGCATATTATGCTTGAAAAGTTTCAATAACTTGCAAATTATTTATTTTTTATGAATGGCATTTATCTTTTGAAATTGGAAGATGACGACTCTCAAGTGGGATAGATATTTGAGAAAAATCTATTAGCTACCGATATTTCTTTAAGTGCGTGTACTCTTCCCGCCACATTTACATAATATCGCATGTTATTTATTTAGTTTCCCGTTAAACGATTAGGTCTAAAATTGAAAGTTTTCTTCAATAAACTTTTGAATTTATTTCTAGTCAAAACAGCATACCAAATTTCCTTTATCCAGTTCGTTGCGTTTTTTAAATATCAAATCCCAAAATAAAGAAATACAGGCCATCTAACATTTGACAGATGCAGCTCAAAATTTAAGATGGGTGTATAATCCGTTCTGTTTTCCGTCCGTGTTCGGTTTTTACTTTCTCGTATACGAAGTATACAAAGAGAAAGTATTGTGATCGTCAAAAAATTCGAACTCGAGATTTTGACGAATCTCCACGTTTTAGTCCGGTTTTTTTTTCCTTTGTTTGAGCCCGAAAAACACAATTTGGAAATTATGTCTGTGTTTCTGTCTTTGAACACGATAACTCGAATACTATTAGAGTTACTTGGCCGAAATTTGGTATGCGATATTTACACATAATTATTTGGTATATGTCAAATTTTTGACAAAATGCGTCTAATGGAAGTCTGTCTGTCTGCCCACGGTTATGTGAACACTATAACTCAAAAACTTAAATAGCTAGATGGATAAAATTTGGTACACAGTTTTTTCAGCAGCAATGTAGATCTGTATAAAAGTGTGGACCAAATCCGTCAAAAGTTTGATCGTCTGTCGGTCTGTATAATCGCATACTTTTGAGCGCCATAACATCTTAACAAATTACTTAGATAAATGAAATTTCGTATGTAGTCTTGAAACCCTAATTCTAAATGTGTCTCCAATTTTTTTAAAATCGGTTAAAAAAAGGCGTTGAAATTACCTATTCGGTGTTTTCTCCATTCTACGCAAAAAAGCTGCGAACACTGGAGCGAGTGTCTTCCCCATCTTAGGGAATAGCGCACGTTTTCTCCACCTTAGGGAATACAGCTCGTTTTCTAGTGCGCGGTGTATTTTCCCCCCACCCGTGTTATTCGTATGCGAGAAAGTTTTGGGGAGGCCACACCCGCTGTTTGAGTTATAGCATTCACGCAAGTATGGATAGGTAGATAGTCTACCATTTGACTGATATGGTCCAAAATATTATACATGCCGCCTTCTCTGGTAATAATTCATTTTCCGAATTTCATCCATTTAAGTCTTTGCGAGTATGAGCTATCGTGTTCACATGCACGCGGTTGGTTGGTTGGTTGGTTGGTTGTTTAATTTTTAATGGCACAAGACCCATATTTGGTGCGCCACATATGGTAAAACACATGCACACGGACGGGCAGATAAGCAGAATTTTCGCCCACTATTTGACACAAACTTACAATTATGGTGTAAAGACCGCATACCCAATTTCCTTCGTCTAGCTTGTAACATATTCGAGTTATCGTAGTCGGGTATATAAATGGCCATTTTTGAAGTAACATGAGTGCTATTTTGGGACGGACATCATAATTTTGAACCGCGTCCTTTTCTACCTCATGTCAGCATTAATCGAGCCACATTCAACTCAAGAATCAACCAATTCATCACTGAACATGGGCCACTCGTGACCTATCTTAACAGGTTCGATTCATGTTCACACGATCGATGTTTTTGCGGTGTTAAACAGTGGCGGATTTTGTCAGTATGGGGACACAGGCGCAAAATTGCATTAAGGCCCGATTCCCTACCCAAAGTCGAAAAATAGTCTTCGGCTTATTATTGCGATATAGGTCGAATATGTTTTAAGGCCCCCTAGATGCTCGAGACACGAGGCGAGCGCCTCTAACGTCTGTACGGAAAACCGCTACTGGTGTTGAAGGTG
The DNA here is from genome assembly GCA_013235015.1 of Araneus ventricosus. Taxonomy (NCBI): domain Eukaryota; kingdom Metazoa; phylum Arthropoda; class Arachnida; order Araneae; family Araneidae; genus Araneus; species Araneus ventricosus. The sequence continues at coordinate 46,405 of BGPR01007177.1, read as the reverse complement.
ATCCAAACCACTACTCAACAGTCTATTCAGTGCCAAAACCCTTTCATTTCACGAAGCCCAGTGCTAAAAACCTTTCGACGTGGTGTGAAAATATTGTCCAAGACAAAATATACCTGACACGACTCATGAGTATTATGAAGATCCTTCATAAACGAAGGCATGATATCATCATGGATTAAGAAAGACTTTTCTCGCATCCACCAGCAGTTAAGACATTCATGGCAGATTGTTTCAGTTTACTTTTTGTATTAATTATTTTAACTTTTTTCTCTTCTGTATTTCTTCTTCATACTGAGAGGGTTTTTGTATAACCATAAACCTTATTTGGTCGGTTCCCTCCCGGTGGATTAATAATAATTTTGAACCGCAGTCAGATGAGCTGGCACTCCCTCTTCAAACTTCTGCACCACATCAGCGGGAGGAGGTTTGGCCCATATATATGATTTATCGTGCAACAGGACCACATGCACGAAGGATCTTGAAAGGAATCGGGGTTCGAAACTGGAACCTTCCGGCTTTGAGGCTGACATCTTACCTCTAGTCCACAGCTGCCTTAAAGTTATCGTGACAATTATGAGATTGATAGAGAGATGCAAATCCAAATATGTACTTTTTGGACCCATGGATGTGTAAAACGCTCAGATTCATATGAGAAATCTGAGACCCAATTATTTGACGATTTAATATTTTCTCTTTGAATAATTCGTATGACAGAAACTAAAACAAAATGGCACCTTGGAGTTAAGTCATGGAATGCGTAATTTTTTTTTCTCAGACGCAACAACAATTCCTTGATAGGATCCATTTCTGCCGCTGTTGTTACCGAGTTTTGACGCACGATTTACCACCAGAGCTCTTTGTGCCGTTCCTATGATGCTGAAGCTGCTCTATAATTTGATTCTGCCAAGTTAACCAAATGATAATTATGCATTTAAGGAATCTTTTCTCTAACACATAATCATAAGATATTGTTGTTGTGAGCTCAAGGTATCTGAGGGGCACACCACCGCTGATCTGAAATTGAACCCGTCTGCTTCTCAAAACCATGTCATTTCACTAACGACTACATTCGTGTTGGTGACGGCTTTAAATGTTTTGAAACTTTTAACATTGGAAATAAATTTCATACAAAAAAAAATAAATAAATATGCTAGTTTTTTTTTTTAACTTTTTTTAATTTAAGGATTAGGATAAAGGGACCAAAAACATCTATATCTGAGCAAAGACCGGGAGGAGGAAATGTAAAAAAAAATTATCACTACAGACTATTTCTTCAAAGATTATACATGCTTTATAACAGTTAGTTAGTAAAACCTTCAAAACGTTACTTTACATTTTACAAAAATGCAAAGTTAGGCATCTTTTGAAAATATCGATGATGAACAGCATGAAATGGTGAGTTATATTTACATCCCGTTCCAAAACTACAGGAAGGCTATTTTCGGCTTAATATGACTACATTAACTTCGCTTTAAATTTATGAGAGATTATCCATTAGATTAGAGTGTTCAATAGCCTAGTTTAAAAGTTATTCCAGGTAGAAATGAACATTCATGCTCTTTTAAATTCAAACCCAAGGACTATTTTGGGCTGAATCTCATTTTGATCCGTGGTTTGATGGCAAAACAACACCTGCGCATGTCGTAGCAACGGGAATGTATCTGTACCATGATGCCAGAATTTTTTTCTTTTCTTTCTTTTTTTCACTAGGGGGTCTATTCTGGTAACCCGGTTGGGTTGGGATATGTCACTTTTCCCGTTGTTAACGTACCAGAATAGACCCGTAGATCCACGTACACGGCGAATCATCACTGAAATCAAATCACGAATCATCGATCCCTTATCGGGATTCTACCACCATGCCACTGCAGTCTCAAGACGAACAGAAACGTATTAGATTTATGTAAATGTACTCCAAAAGACAGATAAATGGATTGGGATTTGATTGGTTGGTACATATACAAGATACTTTAAAGTAGACTAAGCGTTATCTCTTTTCCCTCTTTTGAGTGTTTCTGAGTCTAATGGTAGTTGTATGTTTCTGTGGGGGTCCTTTCGCGCTCAAAGTTTGCTGCTGTCATAATGCATGAGGACGAAAATATTTCTGCTTATTTGTAAGCGATTAGTTTTGAAGTTTAGGTAGAACGAGTTTATAGATTTTTAGTGTAGTTAACTTGAGTTAAATATGCGATGAATCTCGATTCCTTTAAATAATGGTTATTACGCATCACGGGTTACAACACTTCGGTGTCAAAATGTCTGAATTATTTACGGTAGGCCAATGTTTCCGATTTGTCTTAATAATGGGTTTATATTCTTACGGCTCGTATACGAAACTTGTTTCTGTGACGACAGAATAAACACAAACAAACATGATTAAAAAAAATTGTCTGAATGTCGTTTCCTGTAACAAGTTACTTTTCCGCGTAGCCTGTGTTCGAATAATCTCAAATAATCGCGACTGCTTAAATGTCTCGTAATTTTAATATGTTAATGCAATTACGCTTATTCGGGAACCTTATAATTTACTACTTCAGTAGAAATAAAAACCTTTAGTCTATTCGAGAGTCGAAATATGGAACCATGAAGTTAATATGGATGTGTTCATCGGAGCACCTTCAATCTTTTTATTTAAATAATTTAACTTTAGTTGGTTTATTAATCCTTCAACTACGGTCTTTTTAAATATATTTACTTTGAAAACTTTAAAATGTGTCGATGCTTCTGAAACCTTCGGTTTGCTTACTGTTGTAGTTGAAGTCTACAGGTTGGAATACACTCTAATTAAAACGTCGCCAAAGCAAGATGGATGAATGGTAAACAAACGTGCATCGGTCACGGTTAAAAGCTGATCGTTTAAAGTTGAATCATTTTTCGAACCCGTTTATGCTTTGTTACACCATCTCCCGTTTCAAATATAGAATTTCAACAGAACTACTAGCTCATTGAATACAAGGAATGTCTTTTAACTAATCTAATGAAGCGGGAGAAATTGTTCTCGCGATGCCTGAGGCATTTGAAGTGGGCACCGGGGAATTTTTTTAACTCTCAAACATCAGCGGCTTCGCTTTCAGCAAAGCTGGAACCTAGTAGTTTTGCTAGCTTGGTAAATGTACGGAATCGGCTTCTTCTAACTACTCGAATGAACAACTAATATTAAATTAAGACTTCTTCTACTCGGTTCTAATATTTTCATTTGGGAGGAAACGCTCTAAATATGAAAGAGGGAGAAATGAACAATGCGGCGCATGAAGGAAACCATAGCGCAGGTGGAGACTATGTTCCAAATGATAAATTCCAAAATATGGTGAAGCACCATCAAATTCCATTCAAACTATTTTTATTATAAGGCAAAGAAAAAATCTAGATTTTGATCGGAAAAATATATAATCGCTAAATAAACCCAAGTTCTATTCAGTTTTTTACCAATTGAAATCATCCTAATTAAAAATATTTAAATTAAAAACATTTTAAGTTTTATAAAAATCCGCGTAGTATGTAAACGACTCGAAGCATGACGTAAGCTATCTAGCCGATGGGTTGCCAATGGAACTAATCAGCGCGATTCCTCGGATAACCATATTGGCGATGGAACCGCGTGTGTTCCAAATTCTAGATACCAACCTCTGTAATATTAAGTAATAACTCGACGTTATAATGGTGGAAGGTAAACGCTAGCCAGCCGAAATGACGGGGTGCAGGTAATGCATTCAAATTTCAAACGGGAGGAACCAAGTTTTGGCATAGATTGACTTGCTATACGCTAAATGTTTCGGTGCGTAAAATAGCATGGAATCCAGACGCGCTACTTCATACTTTATAATCAGTACTGCGGCATTTTGCATAGTATTAGTCTTTTGAAATTAATTTCAAAGTGCGAAAATATGATTACACGTACTTGGCACATTTGTCCTGCTAGAATGAAGCGTTAAACGCATTCATTTCGATGAAAAGATGGGTTCAAATAAACGGCTGTTTTGAACAATTGAATGCAAACTAGAATAAACTCGTTTAGCGGGTTTCAGTTTCGCGGTGAAAACTGTACCTAAATGCGTGCGATTTGCCACTTAAAATTGATACGGAGCAAGTTGCTATACTCGGGATAATGGATGGATTTATGAATTGGAACTTTCACGAAAACGTTCCCTATTTGATTTGGTTCCTTATTGCTTAACTGCGTGGAAATATCGTTCACACTAATCTCCATCCACAATAGGAACATTGCATAGTTTTTTCTCTACTTGTAAATAATTCGATAAAACCACTTGCTAAATTTAAGTGTTCATAAAATCGGCATTGAAGTTGTGTGCTTCTTGGTTATTAATAAAATTTGCGTAACTAGCTGTAAAATTATGAAAGTAGTTGCTAATCGATAGTCATTTTCTCGGTAGATACCATGAAACTTAATCTCCTTTTAAAAGCAAATAAAATGAGAATGATTTTAGAAGTAGGTGGCAACTTTATTGCGAATAATGGTTTTTTAAAATGCGAAGTAGAAAAGTGTGTATTGGGAGGATGAAGATGGCTTATCAAACTAAATTCTGTCGTAAACTTCGTAAGGGATTAGCTTCAAACTGTGCTTCTTTTTAGTGGAAGAATCGTTGCCGTTTATTATGTTGGTTGTTGAGGAATTTCCTTGGATAAATGTTTTCGTCGTAGAAAGTTCTAAAGCTCGCACTTTCGTTTCTTGAATTGGAATCGAATCGTATTGCAGGACGCTGTTTTGCACCAGGGCTCTGCAAGTCTGTATTAAAACGAAAGATGATGTATGATGGTTCTGGCTTTCAGCCCAGTTTTTGGCTCGACATTGCGAAGGAAAACTAGTTAAGGGCGTTTTCTGAATCGTACGCCCTGAAGGAACTACTTTTCGTCTACGCCATCTTGCGAGAATACATTTTTCAAAATGTATTCCTACTGAAATAGACCTAAACGGTGACCAGCAGGGGCAAAAGTACATTGAAACTACCACAGATCAAGGCCAATTGAAGTTTATTTTGAATTAAAGTTATCTTTAGATATTTTATTTAATGTATTTACATTTTTAACGGAAAATATTTCTTGTACACATTTTATTCTATTGCAGAAATTGAGAAACTGCCTTCGAGTTGCTCAAATGGACTTTAAGATGGACACGTGCCGATTATATATATAAAGAAATTCTGCATTTTAAGCTACGAAGCTTGCATTTTCTCTAAATTGCCTCTCGTACCTTTACTCTAAGTTTCGAAGCATTCTTTCTTTAAGATTTTTGCGTCGCTTCTTTGAGCTAGTCACTCACTTCACTTGACATCCATATTAGCAGCTATTTAATCGGAATCGTATGACGTTGTCTGTTCAATTCCCGCAGCTTATATGCAGATCAACTGATTATTAGCAGAGTATGGGGGCTATTCTGGTACCCCCGATTGGGTGGGGTTCCGCACGTTAACAACGGAACCCACCCCACCCGGGGGTACCAGAATAGACCCCTATATATGCTTGTCTCTACTATGTCATTTAGAAGGTACGGTCTGTAGGTCCTCTCGGCATTCTCTCCTCGGAGAGACTTCAGTGCCATGTAAGCTGTTGCTGGTACTGTACCTATAAGATGTAGGACAAGTATCAACCCTGTTAAATGGAAATGTGATCTGTAAATGAGTTAAATGTGGTCGTCCAAATAAATGTCTCTTTTAACTTGTATGATTCTTCATTTCTAAAACAATAAGAAATGCTTTATCTCGTAGGAATTCCACTGCAAAAGCCAGGGCACTTTTAGCTTATTATCCAGCAGCTCTTCATAACTAGAGTTACTCAAGCTGCCTGTTTCTACTTTACGAGACTAACAAGTGATATTGGCAAACTAGCTTCCTGTGCCTAACATATATTTCATTGAAAAAAATGATATATCGGACTACACTATGAAGGGAAAACATGCGAAAATGTCGTTTACTGCAATGGACCCTCCCACAACAGGATGACTGATATTTTCATCTAAAGATGAGAAACTTTGTTTACTCAATCTACAGTCTTTCTGCAGGAAGTTTCTTGAATTTCTAAACTCGAAACCAATTGTTAAACTAAATTCTTGGTTAATATATGAAGCATAATCATAAAGTTCTACTGTATTTGATACAGTTCGCTTTTCAGAGGCGAATAGCGCAGCTTCTGTCTTTTGCATTTCATTAACTTTTATCGTCGTGTGAATTGTTCTCCTAAATCTGTAGCGACTCTCGAAGATCTACAAAAAAATTACGCGATTAAATTTAAAATGAAGTTGAATGTATTTTCAGCTTAAATTTTAGGTTGGGTAAAGTTTCCTGTGCACAACGGAACTTTTAATCTTCACTTCTCTTTTAGACTTAAAATTGCAAGCGGGATTTTGTTGCGTTAATCTAAAATATAGGCCAAGATACTGTTTTCATCATTAAAAATACATTTTCTGATGCGAATTATGAATAGAGTAGATGGCATGCAATTGCAATGATTTCATTGGCTCGAATATTAACAATCGCACAGATGTTTAATTTCTGCGCGAAGATGGAAAATTGACATCGATTGATTTTTAACCAATAAATGGCATTAGATTATGCTTATTTTTCGGTAAGCCATAAGACTTTGACCCCAAAACCAATAAGAAATTCCCTACGATGATTCTACACCCTGCCCTATATATTATCATTTAATCCCAGTTGTGTCTAGTTTTATAAATGTATAAAGGAAAATGAGAATGTCTGGTTCTCTGCACATTCATAATCTTGCATATTTTAGTTTTAATATCCTTCCGCACGTTTATATACATGTCATCTTTTGGAGAACGTTCAATAAAGTACTTCAAGGTAGCGGATTTCGTTCAAAGTGCTATATAACATACATAAATATTGCTTCTTTCATGAATTCACTTGTCTCGGACGTTTCAAACTCAATCGAATCGTACAAGAGGTAATTAAATAACGAATGTTTTTCAAAACTGCAATTCCACCTATCGACTTGATGTGACGTCTGGGAGACTAGAGCAATGATTAAAACGTACACGGTATAGCCTAATCCCGGTTAGAAAAACCCACAAGCGAAAAGGGGCCATTCCGGAGTAGAAGTAAATGCCCCTCCGAATATTAACTTCCGTAAACACAGTTTTACACCTCCGAAATAAACTTCCGTGGCGTCGATCAGACGCGAGATTTCTCAAGGGTTAAGGAAGAACCAAGTAATCTACGTATGAAGCTACCCGACATTGGAAAGCAAATGTGAGCAGTAATTTGTACATCACTTTGTAGAACAGCACCCCCTCGATATTATCGCACTTGGCCGCTATGGCTTGTATGTATGGCAACTAATATCGGCGATTACTTCCAGGTAAATTCCATTGAATGTGCTTGTATTTGCAAATATTTTTTAAAGAATAGATGGTCAATTTTTGGTGCCTATCAACTCGAGTTTTTACCGAGACTTGTGAAAACAAATGCGATTCTCAAAGGGGATGTACCTAAATTCAACTAGGAGTAAAGAAGACTTCTATGAAGTAGGAAAAACTGTATCTGAAATTTCAAGCACTGGAAACTGATTTTTAACCATTTTGCCTACGACAACTCGCTCACCACCTTCGACATTAACTAGTTTTTAAGCCTTTTCTTCTCGGACTACGACCTTAATGGACTCTTATTATCTTCAGAGATTGACACGTTCGCCTTGAACTATGAAAGTTGATGCATTTATACCATGTCATTTAGCCCATGATAAAGACTTTGCATTCTGTTAACACTTAATCTCGAATACCTCTTTATAGGTTAACCTGTCTGCGTTCAGTCATTTATAACGTGAAAATGAAATCGCAGGCTGTAGAGGCGGTCATCCTTGGAGATTTTAAATTGGATTTTCCCACCGCTGAGTGCAGAGTTTCGATGGTAAGTTATGAACAATTGCATCGACTACAGTAATGAACTTTTGATCCATTTTCACAATGGTTTAACAATCTTGATCATTCTCCAAACTTCGTATGAAATGAGTATAGTTTTGTGCCTTTGCAAGGTTTCGCCTTTTTCTGCTCGAATGAGTCTGCAACAAAGCAAGTTCAAGCCTGAATATGAAAGGTGCTCTTTAGTGTGCCAAGCTGGAATCCACAGTATACCTTCCGCAAAAGTTGTAAGGAATTGACGGTTTTTGATGGTATAATTGGCTTAAATCCATCTATGCGTGAACGAAACGGCACGAGATAACAATGAATGATGCGATTGCTGACCACTTTGGGAAGGCTAATGTTTTACTCACTCCAGGCAGTTGTGATTTAGAGTGGTGCTTGAATCGAAACTTTACGTACACTGCATGAACTCGCTGATCGGTCTATGCTCGTGAGGAACGGGGTTTTCGCAAATTACTTGTCGGGAATTCTTTAATGCTAGTGGGGTTTTGGTCGAATCTTTATTGATATTTTATTTACACATGGCATGAATAAAGATGCAACTTCGTAGATTGGTTACTTATTTGTTATTGGCTCACTACCAATATTTTCGAATGTTTTATATGCAACTATACGATGTTCTTTCGCATACAATTCTGCTGTGTAGTCTCGTCATTTCTCCCAGATCCAAATTTATGCTGTGCTATGGAATTGATATGTAGTTTCAAAATTCAATTTACAATTCATATGCAAGCTTACAGCAGTAAAATGCTCAATACATCTGTAGAGCCTTAAGAAAATAAACGCAATCTGGTGAAAAACCAGAAGGCTTAAAATGTCAGACTTTAAATCTAAAATTTTGAGGAAGGATAAATAGATGTAAATCCATCTGTTTGAAACTGGAGCTGGATTTTACTCTAATTTCGAATTACTGTAAACCTCTAATTGGACATGTGTCGTAACATTATTCCACAATGTGTGCTTTCAACAGTGACTCGATGATGCAAATATAGAGTCGCGCATATGAACTTTTAGAACGTAATTTATCGTGCTATAAATAGAAATTTTAATTTGAGATGGGCCGCGGTGGCCTAGTGGTAAGGTCTCGGCTTTGAGGCCGGAGGGCTCCGGGTTCGAGACCCGATTCCACTGAAGATCCGCCGTGTATAGGGCCTGTTGCACGTTAAATCATACGTAGTGGTCAAACGTCCTCCCGTTGGTGTGGCGTGGAAGTTTGGAGAGGGGGTGCCAGCTCAGGTGTCGTTCTCGTCATCTGACCGAGGTTCAAAAAAAATTACGAGGTCCGTCCCAAAATAGCCCTCGTGTTGCTTCAAAACGGGACGTTAATATAACTAAACTAAACCTAATTTGAGATGATCCTCTATGGCATTCGGCTCGGAAACGAGTCTCATAAGGCTTTGTACTTTCGAATAAACAGCGAAATGCGCTGCATTGCACATTACAAATGTTAACACTTTATCAAACTCTGAAATTCAAAACGACTGCTAGCCTATACTGTTAATATTTTATAATATAACTATGTGAAGTGAAGTTTCCTATCCGTGACCCTCTAGATTTATTGTTACAGAACAGCAATTCTGGCGGGTAAATTTCTTTATCCTTGTTTTGATTCGATAATGGTTTTGCGCAAGATTTCTGGCAATGTGTTTTCACTATGTAATAACTCCCGATGACTATTTTAAGTCGTCTCTTTTGAACGAATTCGATCGAGTGAGATAAGCAAAACCAAGTAATGCCAACATATTAAAGCAGGAGTCGTTAGTTTTATTTATAATTTTAACATTAAACACGGTTTAGATCTTGGAATAGATGGTTTTCCCATCTCTACTTTTTATGAAATATTGGTGTTGCTTTATCTAAATTTCCTGTTCTGTGTGAAAAAGATTTGGAATTCTGACATTTCTGCGAATTGAAGCATTGACCAGAGTTCGGGGGAGTTGAATATTTAGTTTTTGCTTAAGTTGAATTGGCCATCTTCATTCAATGAAACTTTATCGAAGTACATTTTTCATTGTATTTATCAAATGAAATTTTTCAGGATTCCAAGGATCTTTTTCATCCAGCTTGGCTCATTCTTCGATGCTGGACTGGATTTCCCTTAATATCAACATAGCCACTCGATGTTTTGGTTCTTCGCCATTCTGCAATGGACCCTCGGCTAGCTAGATTGTGGAACATAAAGTGAAATGCTTTGGTCTTGGATAACTTTCAAGCGAATCGTATAGAACATTTAAGTACGACTTATTGTAACTAGTTGATTAAATTGTGTTCATGTGATTAAGTTTGTTGTGCTCACGAGGTTTAAACATTTAAGTTTCTCTCCTCTATCTATATAATTTAAGTAAAGTTTAAATTAATACATCTTTAAATTTGTTCCTTACATCTTTGATTATAACTGATATGCCATTTATATTGGGGAATCTCAATGAGATTAATTTCAAGCACAAAAATCGGAAATAACATTCAGACTTGAATGTACAAGTTATAAAAATTACTTCAATTTTTAAATTGTTTAATTGAAACGGACGAAACTACAGGAAGTGATGAACTTGTACAACAGCTCGAGGTTAATGCAGCCTGGCATGAATTTGCCTTTCAGGCGTAATCTTAAAATGGTTTTCAGGGTGTTGAATTCCGATAACCATCTCGTATGTACTACTTACGAACCCTAGAATAGGTTTCCATCTTGCAGTCCCGTAATATGTTGATCAGCTTTGAAGTTCGGTACACTTGTTCGAATAGTAAATAATTGTGATCAGATACGCATGTCGGGTAATAGTCGCGCTGTTTAGCAAATAATCAACGCCAAGGATCAAATGCCCTTTCAAACTTTCTGTTTACCAAAATTTGCTTCTGTACCACCTCCAAAGAATAAATTGAGCAACTACCCGAGTTGCTCGGACTCTGCAGAATTGAATTAAAATCTAAAGCGTATGGTAAATTGTTGAATACCTTCATGGATGGAAGAAAATTACGTAGGGGTAACGGCTCAATGCTCGGCAAAAACCAAAATAGATTAAACGAAGTTAACTAACTTTAATGATTATATCCATTGCGTCTACATCGCATGTAAATTCCATATCCTTTAATCGAATCTTGCTCGGTACCTGATTAAAAATGATAACGTAGACTCTTTTAATCTGAAAGGTTTTCTTTTAAAAAAATAAATCCGCAGGGCCCAGTGCCTGTTCATTCAATATATAACTTAAATCTGCTCTTGTTTAACAAGTGTTAATCTCGACCTAATCCATCTTGTGGCAAGCTTTCTTTTCTTTAATGCAAGGCCTAATTTAATGGATCGTACAATATAAGCTTTCAGAATTTGGATCTTTACTACGTGTGGTGAGTCCAAGTATATTTTTCTCAAACCATCTCATTCGCATACACCTTTAAGACAAGTTTCGCTACGGATGTTTTCGTAAAATGCTATTCTACAAAGAAATTGGTTAGAGCCCAAATCAATGAACTTCATTTCGCGGCATTTACATACCATTTGTGCCATCGGGATCCAAGAGATTGCTTCAATTAAATTGTTTATATACGAATCGTATTCAATGTACAGAGAATATCGAGTACTGAACGGAACGTTAGAATTCTTTGAATATTACGGCTATTTGGTTAGTGTAAAACTGTCGTAGCTATCGAAAATCGTAGTTGCTAATGTTGCAGTACAAGTTGCAATGAACAGGTTCTTGGGAACGACTCGGCGATGTAGGATTTTGGAGAGAATGGAGGTTAACACGTCGAGTAATCCACTGGTCCCTGTTGACTTCCCGTTTAGACATCGTGGGACCGACATGTCTAAACGGAAAGTGTCGGTCCCCAGGGAACTGGTACTTAACGTGTTGACGGGATAGCAGCAGTATTTAAAAAATTGAAAATTCGATGGGTAATCGCTACATAATTTGAATGGATCGAGTGAGATTTATTAAACAAAATGGTGTATTTAATTTATTATGCAAAGGATTCGTCGACAAAATATTTGGTCCTGTACAATGTAATTTGTACTTATAGCATTGGCAGCGACTGTTGGGAAAATAAAACGTAAATGCTGCGAGCAGATTTACCCGAAACTTTACACGAGCTGAAGGTCGCAAGTTGACATTTTCTCTACTATCTACAGCTAGTAGTAAAATGGTGGCAAGACTGTATAACGCGGTAAAGACTTATTTGTTACAGAAGGCTTAATATTGTACCTTTATTTGAAGGTTTATTCCTGATTTTAAAACATTAAATCATTACATTTAATCTTGGAAATACAGGAAAATGCTAGAACTCTGTCTATCGAAAATAATTCAACGCTTATTGATAACAAATTTAGATATTAAATCCTATACCAAGTAATTTCGTAAAATTACTTCCGACATATTCCATCTTTAGCTGATGGTTATCTAGTGATGGTTTGAGGAAACTTAAGAATAGAAAATAAACTTGGAATTTGAGATTCTAATAGATTTGCTTTGATTAGGCTGAACTGCCCAATTATTTAATGGTACGATTCTTATGAATTTGACATTTGGGAATCCCGAATTTGACTTGCAAGGTAAAAAAAACTAAAAGCCTGTACTTTGATGGTCGAAAGGATGAGACCAAAACTCGAACAGGCATCTTTAGAGAAGAGCACATTTCCCTGGTGGCTGAACCTAACTCTCAATACGTTGGTCGCGTCACTCCGTCTTCTGCCTCTGCACATGAGACGACAGTTATTTTTGAGTACATCAAGAGCCAACTCAAAGGTGTATTTGTGCTTGGATGTGACGGAACAAACGCCAATTACTGTTTGGAAGGGCGGTATTCTTCGAAAATTAGACGAATTAACAGGAAAGCCTATGCAATGGGATGTTCGCCTTTTGCATTTCATCGAACTGCCGTTCCTATCTCTCTTCACTCATATTGACGGCACCTCATCAAGCCCGAATTCTTACAGGCCTAATAGTTTCAAAACTACCTGATTGTGAAAAGCTTCCAGCAATGTCATTTAACCCAATAAAATGTGACTTCCTTATTACAGTGCTGATGATCTCGGGGAAAACTCAGTAACGACCTGAGGTCCAGATATCTAAGGCCATTAATTACGGATAATGCCCGAAAGTTCTTGCCTCCATGAACCCTGGCAAACTGAACAAAGTTAGCTGGTTGACACGTGCAAACAGAATTCTAAGACTGTACATAACAATTAAGAATTTAAACAAGAAATTCTTAGAAATAGTGACATACATACTAGCAGTCTATATGGTGGTGCAAAACAGGGACAGGACAGTAATCCTCCATTGCTGATGGTTCTAGTCACACGTTTTAGGCCATTATACGGCCAGATATTTACCAAGGAAATATCGGGCCGTAGTCCATTCCTCTATTCAGAAAAATGCGTACTTCGGACTCCCAAAAAATGTTCTTCTCGCCATTATGACCGATTTTCGACTTGCTGTCCGCCAAGATGCTCTGAATAAGATTCTTGGCACTCGACAAGACAAGGCTGAGAATGTTTATCGTTCCACAGCTGAACTTTGAAGCGGCGGATTTCAGATATTATTCTATGGGAAAGCACTGATGTGTCTATTACTGTACCGCCAGTCCTAAGGAATGTATCAAACGAAGAGCTCATTGACAAACTTACACTTCCCGACAATACTGTGCCAGAATGGTCTTTCACCACCTTTCTGTGCCACACGGTCGCAAATCGACTTTACTTTCTCGGCAAGCTTTGCCAAAATTTCAGTTTCAATCAAAATCCCATTTTGTGACTATTTTGCCAGAACATGGCGATTCAGATTAGTTAAGCAGTCCTACATGTGGGCGGGTGGTTGGTTGGGTAGGGCTGGTGGAGGAGCCCTAGGTGCAGACACGTCCACGTGGTGGGCTCTGGGTAGCTTGGCGAGTGTCGCTTACGAAGTGAAAAAGCTCCATTTGTACTGATTTGCGCCCCATTTCCAGCCCCAGAGGAGGCATCTCTGTCCCCTCAAGGATATTTATCTGGCATTTTGAGGCTTGAAAGTAAGTTTTTATTGCAAGTGGAATTTTCTAACCGTAAATATGTCGGTGTTAACCTAACTAAAATTAGTGACAATTTTGGTGTTTTTATTCGAATTTTTGAAATTTTCAGGCAATACTTCTCACAGAAGATATTATTTGATTTGAAAAAAAAAATTTACATCTGTAATATCCATGTAGATTGGCCACTTTTGCCAGTTATTGCATTTCGCTCCGAAAAAAAGTTGAAAAACGAGGCACCCTATTGCATACTAGATATACGCATATAGGACTATTTTCAATATTGACTACTTCGTATAGTTTTCGAATTGTATAGCCGAGACTTTCCAGTCTTGGCATCCTTCATTAGAGCCATAGTCCAACTGTCTCTTCTATAAAAATCTTTATATTCAAAACTATATTTACGTGGCGCTAGTAATGAAATGTTTCATTAAAGAATTGCTGTTCTTTCGAACTAAAAGTTGGCCTTGTAATTGTATTACTTCCTTTGTATTTCTAATTAAAAGCTAGGGTACATCCACTTTTGAGAGGCTGAACGGCGTATGTTTGCCAGGATTGTTTTAAGCCATTTCAGAAAATTTTGACGAATATCTATTGAATGTAATCATTAAAGTAATGATACAAGTAGTTGGCAAAAGTTCCAAATGAAACTCCACTTTAAGCTTTAAAATTCTCATTCACTAGTATGAAAGATTAATTTTAGAATTAATGTTCCTAGAATCTTCAGAATCCATAAATAACCATTTTCATTCTGAGTAATTAAAAGCCAAAATCTTTGAAAATTAATATTTATAGTGCTATTGTGAGAATTTTCCTTCCCTAAAATTCTTAATGCGTTTAATACTGATAATTTACAAATGGCTTATTTTAGTAGTATTGGAATCCATCCAAAGGTTTCAGATTTTATTTCTGTGCGGGTTCTTTTTATTTTTATTAAATATCCCCAGTAGTGTGGCTAAATATTAAATGCCTTAATCTTGGGTTTAATCATCAACATCTAAATAACTTGACTTTTGGTGTAGCAGTGCATGGAGTATGCACAAATGATCTCGTAAGTTCGAACAAAAGCAATTTCTTGGTTCAGAAGTTTCTGTGATTGAAATTGCCAGTTGTAAGTGCAACTTTCGTTAGTAGGTTCCTCCTCCATTACTAAAGGAGTAAGGGCAGTGTATACTTCCACTTGAAAAGTTCTATTTAGGTCCTCTCTAACCAAAAGGTGCGGTACAGCAACATTCCACTTTCAAAATTTTAACTTGGCAAAATGAAATTAATGATGCTAGTATTTATTTCGATATTCTATCGCAGCAATAAAAAATACTGCTGTTAAGTATTGCGTATTTAAATACAAGAGAAATATTCATCTGTTTAGGCTTTAAGTTGTGAATAAGCGTACTAAACCAATCGCCCATAACCGATTCAGAGTTGACCCTTTACAGTTCACTACATGTTTCGTGCTGAAAATTTCCAAATTCATTTCAAATGAATATGAATATTAGACGTGTAGCTGATCATAAATATATAAAGGAAAAATATTTAGCGTTTTTTTATCTTCAAAAAATTTGGTTTCACAATGAGCGGCAACGGGCCATCTTTCCTCTAAATTTGTGAATTAAATGCAATTTAAATTATGCATTTCAGTGAGTATACGTGGGTATTCAGGATATTCAACCTTCATAATTCAATTTTTTACAGTCGAAGATTCAATTTAAAAGATATTTGTGCAAGAATCCTCGTAATTTTTTCTCTTGGAGTTCAAAATCAATTTAGCTCTTGCCACGCCGATATCTTTGAATACTAACGGTATTGAACTGGAATTTTTATACAAGTTGGCTTATATATCTTGCTCTTAAATTGTGGAAGAA
The DNA here is from genome assembly GCA_013235015.1 of Araneus ventricosus. Classification (NCBI taxonomy): domain Eukaryota; kingdom Metazoa; phylum Arthropoda; class Arachnida; order Araneae; family Araneidae; genus Araneus; species Araneus ventricosus. The sequence goes on along the minus strand of BGPR01007177.1, from coordinate 30,658 downwards.
ATTGAGTTATGCTTCTCCCATGCGCAGTAAAAAATTGCTCGGTGTGTGACTCACTGCCGAACAAATGAATGCGAAAGGGTTAATGGAAGTTGGTAGGTTGCTGATGACTGACAGTCTTGATAAACGTTAAAGTAGTAAACTTGAAAATATCGTCTTGTAAAGTTGTATGTTAATCTTTCACTGCTGTTATTGGACTTGTGCTGATTTTCCTAAATCTTAGCGAAAAGATATTATCCTCGTATCTAAAGTATTGGACAAATTTAGTCTCGTTTCAAAATTCTGACTACGAAGTATCTTAATTTGTTTAATGAATCTTTAAAACCATTGAATCAATGTATTCGGACATGCCTGTGAAGGAACACGTAATATCGTTAAAAATCGATTTAAATTTCTTCGATGCTCTCCTTTAAAGTACAGTCTCGAAAGTGTGAGCCGGACAAGTCGTTTGCTTGAAATGAATTCTCGAATTTTCCATGTTCTAGTAAAGAAATAAGTTCAATGTCTTTGCAATAAATCCAAATTTTTAATGAAATCGACTTTTTAAGCTTCGTTTACTAGAACTCTAGCTCCCTCCATCTAGATAACTTCGTCACTCTTCTTTCCTCTTTAAGTGAAGGCGGTCGATTGCTTTGCTAGCAAGCAGTCGCTTTTCACGCTTAAAATTCGAAGCATTTTGATCATTGTGCTTGGCCAACATCATGATCGAAAAGTTTCGAGCTCTGAAAATGCTTAGTAACTTGTTCGATTTAGCCTCCTACAATCTTAAAACTATTGCAAGATATTGGTTCTGAAATACTTTTACAAATTAAACATCCAATTTGTAAATTAAAAATTAGAAGAACGTTCGAACTATATATTTCTTCGGCAAAATACAGCGGAGTATTTTAATTTGTTCCCCTTTATAATACTTGGAACGGAATATATATAAATATATTTTAAGGGTTCTTGCACAATAGAACTTGAATGTTGCCTTTATACTTTAAATTGCAGTAGTAATGCTTAGATACCACCAATGACAGGAGAGAAGTTGACACACAGTTGAGAGAAAGATTGTCCATCACATTCGAGATTCATATTTTCATACGATAACGGCGCTGTTTATCATAATTCTACATTTAACGATTAATTTAAAATCGGTAAGCGTCTGATAACAGCGACTTGCAACCAATGAAAACGAAAGCATGGACACACTAGTTGACCATTTTTAAAGTTTAGCTTTCCAAATTTGCTGAAGGCTTTGCCTAATTTGAAACTAAACTCTTAAGATCAATTAAAAAGTAAAACTCTTCCTTATGCACGCTAATTGAAGTAACTTCCAGCAGCGTAAAGGTTGGCGACTTCCAACACTAGCCATGATGCATTTAAAGTTTCTATTGTGATTAAAGGTTGATTTAAACTCGTAGCTAAACTGAAACTCATTCTCAGTCTGTGAGGAATGAAACTTGCAAGTTTCAAAAGTATAATATTTGACTGCAAATTCTGAGTAGAAATTTAAACTTAAATATTCGACTATTCACTTTGTGAGCAATTTGGCACATTTGCATTATTGCGTTTAAAAACAACAAACCCGTGTCTGCAGATTCTAGTCTTTTTATAGGACTGATGGCTATAAAATTAAACTCCCCATTGAATACTTCGTAAGCTTAAACTGTAGGTTTAATCGACTGCATTTCTGTCTCGTGTAGCGAAATATGTTGCCTTTATTTTATTCCAGGTTTTGATTTGCCATTGTCCAAGATGGTCAATTGGCAGTTTTATTTATACCATCAAAAATCTCGTATTGCGTAAATTTTACTGAAGATAACGAAATGGGTAATTCGTATGCATATTTCCGTAATCGATGGTTATCTAAATTTAATTCTGTAGGAAATACTGCTAGAACATAACTGTCTGTATTTTGAGTAGTACTAAACTGTATGTAGAAACCAGTATCCGCCATTCTTTAGCAATCTTTTACGAACCCATCAAAACTAATGGATTTCCAATTTATTATTCCGGTAGAAACAAGAAATCGTCTTCTGGTGTTGGCAGTCGAATCTCTTATCGGTATGTTAAGTGCATAAATCTCAGTATTGTAGACAGGAGCGAAATTAAATTTATTCTGATGCTTCTATAGGAAATGGCATTATCAATAAATTTTGCCTTGAATATTTTCGGTAAAATGGACTCGAGAGATCTGTCCTTTCAGCTATATTCGAGTCGCAACGTTAGCTCCCGCAGCAAGATTGTCAATAGTTGTGCTAGCCAGCAAACTGACAGTATTCCAAATTCCTGAAGTCATTTTTAAACCCGTTGCCTGATCACCATCGAGAAAAATGTCTTTTGGAATTTGAAATGCTACGGTTGAAGAGGCAAGTGTATATTCGAGTAAACATCGCGAAAGCTTTAGAGCGAATACGAAGAGTGTTTACTTCCAAGAAAAATCATTTGCATGTTTGCCTCGGTCGTATTGAGTATACTGAATTTTAACTTTTAGTCTTGCTAGTAACTTAAGCTCTCTGTTAAAATTTCATTAGTTTTACTGGAGTCTTAATTTCAGAAATGAAGCTTTTTTTTTTTATTAAATGCGATTCTGGAGCCAATTACTTAATGCAAGTTTCTATCGCATAATTTTGTCTTTTTTATTTGAAGAAACTACTTGATATATTTGTTCCCTTAAATCGCTTCAGAAATTAAACTTGAGCAAAAAAAATTACTGCATCGAACAAAATCCTCGAGTCCAAGAATTCTCGCTTCTCAACACTGTTGCAAACCCATTAACACATTTCAAGCTTTAAACGCATTTAACTAATCTTGAATATTTAAGTCTACAGGGTAAATTTTTGGCATCGCGTGTTTAAAATCGGTGCATTTAGTGGGAATTTTCCTGGTTGACATGTAGTGTCCCCTTGGTCGTTTTAGTTTTTCTTGCTAAAATCTTTAAGGTCGCTACAAAACTGGTGGTCGGTATCCACAAGGAATGCATATCAATGACATAATGGCCATTTTGCACCTAATATTTGGATGCAGATTCCTTCCAGAAATTTCTATTTTAGCGTGAATATTCTGCCAGGAAAAGAGGTGCCGTTCCATGTCCAGTAAACTGAAATTTTACTATTCTACTTTAACCAGCATCGGGCAATCGATAAAAAAGTTAGCGTTAAAGTGATGCCTCGAAATTGATGTATTCGAACTTTTTATATCGATAAATTTATCAAGCTTGTAAACAGTCTAATTCTCGCTCCGCCCTTATCATAGAACCCTTCTTAACCAGTGTAGTTTCTAGTTTACTTTAAGCCAAGACTATCTTCCTTCATATATAATCCGTTTCAACTTCAAAGTAAAAACGGAGCAAGTGAAGATTCGGTTTTTATCTACAAAATGCATCGTCCAGCCTTTCCCAACTAGTTAAGTTATGCAATACAATATTCATAGTGTAGTTATTTTGATTATTTCTATCAATCGAAACTTTTTAAATGAACTTGATTGTTTAATTGGTAACCTCGTGAGTTTATGAAATGTTTGATTATTCATATTGGACACTTCATGCATGTGCATCAAATATTTATTATCCACGTTCTAGAACTTTGTTAGCATTTCTTGTGTTATTTTTACTGCTTTAGTAAACTTGCTTACCCTTTTACTCGCGAAATTGTAAGCTCTTAAAAACAATTCAAGTCTTCAGTCTGTTTATGTAGATGTTTATCACTGTAGCATTTAAGGAAAATTTCTCCTTGTTTAACTTTGATTTTCTTCTACCGAAGTGTAACTAAGGAGTTCAACTCTCCATTAGACGTACATTTTCAGAGAAAGTTAAAGTCCGCGTGTATTTTCGATAGCCAAATGCTCATTTGAGCAATTTTTAATCGTAAGATATATTAGCCAAGATGTATTCCAAATTATTTGGAAAAAGGTTAATTTGCATGAAAATATCCCTACCCTTGCCTCGTGATTGTCTAGATGTATAACATAACACACTAAAACTTAAATATAGTAATTTTCTTTTCATGTTTAAATACGTAACTGACAGTAAGATTTGCATAAGATTTTGTGTACAAGCAGTGTATAACAAACTACATGGCGTGATTTGTTGACATTTTTTATTAATGTAAGCAGCTACTGTAAATTTTACTACATTTTTGTGAAACTTGTACCTAATACAATTATTTCAAAGTTCATTACCGCATATGTGCAATACATGTACTTCAAATTTTAATGTAAATTGTTAAAATGAGATGTATTCATAAATAAACTTAACTCGTCAGAATCTGCAGTTCTTATTTGTTCTATAACTAATCCGTATTTGCTATCTATTTATCTGAACAGGAAAGTAACATTTCTGAGGCATCTTGAGCCCTACTGGCTTAAAAATGCACAATTGGGTAAAAGAATTAAAATATAAAAGTGTGTCAAACTTAAATTCTGTAGGATTAAAAAAAAATCCTAATCACTAGTTTTAAGTCCTTTTAACAATGAAACGGATTTCCTCGCCGTTTAAGGGGAAGAATTCTGGTCGTTCTAACAGTCATTATGCTTGAGTGTCTAAAACCCCGAGAATGGTTAGCCATTTTGATATACTTGCTTTAATGTCTTAAAAATTGGATTTTATATTAATTGGATCTTTTCTGCGTTTAATAATTTAAGTCTCTGAAAACTTAAATATTTTATCCATTGCTCTTTAAGAAATTATACATATAAAAATTATCTGCTTTCGAATTCGATATGCGGAACGGAAAAATACGTGTAAAACGCCTAGAGGGTTAAACTTTCGACAAAATACTTGTTACGAAAAATAAATGCAATGTTATTTAAAACTTCAGTTAAACTTCTAGTTCAGCTTCATCGGCGCATGGGTGTTAGAAAATCGTTTCCATGTAAAGTGAAGCTTAACGCGTTCGCTGGTATGATTCATTCCAGAGATTTGAACCATCTAATTAGATGTCCCTCTGCCATCGCTCAAATACAGTACAGAAGGTGTCGCCTAATTAGTCTTTATGCATCGTATTTGATATGACGATCAACGTTTTAAAGAAACGGAAAATCATTAACTTTTCAACTTTGAGTTGAAACAAATACAGTTCCGGTCTTGACTTGCTAATAGTTACGGAAATATTTCCATCTCGTTACTTTTAAGGGAACATGCTTGGGCGTGAAGTGCATCACAACCCCGAGTTACCTTATTAATCTGGTATCTTTACTCTCTTCTCCATATTCTCTTTTTTTCAATGTCGAGTGAGGGCCTAAACCAGAAGTTATCGCTTCTTTTTGCTGCCCTTGAAAAGCTAGAACTCGTTGTTGACCCTGCGTGGGGGGGCCCCCCCCAACCCTTTAGACTAACGTGCATAGTTGGTGCACGACCTGTTGAGTATTAAGTGGTTAGTCTCGTAGTGATCATCCGAAGGGGCCGCGTTCGGATGGATAGTAAACATTCCTGGAATGTGATATCTCCCCAGTGGGTATAGGAACACAAGGCGTTTACCACTGGGAAGTACCAGAGGCGGCGACTGCCTTCACATTTTAGGCTCGGAAATGGGCGGTACAATCGGGCCCAAATTCCTTTCCTTAGCATAGGACGCTGATGTTGCAGCTGATACCAGACCTCTGGTCTAGCGAATCCTTATGAATGAATTTTATGGCGCCATCTCTCGGCGAAGTAAATGTCAATGCTTGGAGATTTGGGAAGAATTTGGGGCCTCTATGCGAACACGCGCATCCAAAAAATTACCCAAAATAGGAAATCCCTCCATTCTCAAATTTTCACGTGATTTTATCTCCGATCTTGTTTTAAAAGTTGCTTCATAATCCTAATTTGTAGTGTAATCATCAGATACAAGACTATGTGCTGCTTTTTGTATTAACTTAATGTTGGATATTCGGTTCTTTTAATACGACACGTAGGTTACAAAGTGTTGAAACAACTATCGAAATTTATTCATACAGAGTATATAAATTTTGAAGTTAAACCATATGTTCTCCACTTGTTCCGATGTTGAAAGTCCTAGCAGCTGGTAGCACTACATTCCCAAATTGTGTTGGATGCTCTAAATCTAGACTTAAGCGAATATTTACGGTTCCGACTTGATGTATATTAGATGTGGTACTATCCGGTCTTTCAGAAACTTGACCTGAGTAGGAGGCCAGAAAAGGAATCCAAAGCGTAAATTGAAAATCAGAATTGTCTTTAACGACCGGAATGTAATGTCAAGCCATACACTCAAATCTGAAACAAGAGTAGGAAAACGCTGATCGGCAAATGAATAAAATGAGCTTCAAGCGGCGATCAAATGCGATTCGAACCATGTAATTAGATACTGCATTTAAGATGTAGTAGAGAAGGTCATCTAATTAGATGGTTCGAATCTCGGACTAGAGTCGTGGCGTCTAACGTGTTAACTATCCATTCTATATTTAGCGGTAGAGTATGTAAACCACTGCTGCGTACTAACTCCGTAGTTAGTCTGTATCCTTTTTCTACCACGAAATGTGGCTATTTAGGAGATGACTAATGACGAATTGTAGAATTGCCACCTCCATTTTAGGCGACTAAAATGACTACAGTCCACATTATCGCCTACGATCGTTTCAAGATTCAAAGCCCCAGTTTCAGAATCTACCTAATGAAAAACGGAAAAAAGCATTTTCATAAAGAGAATAAAGACTTTCGGGCATTAGAAAACCGTATCTTTTCACTTCTGGAACTTTCCATCTTCCTGTTTTCTTCAACTGTTCATTTCATAAGCTCTTTGGCACAATTCACTTCCAGTTATGTATTCTCGAAAGCTGATTGGTCCGATATTTCTGCATAAACAGAATTTTTGAATGAAGGGGGTAAATAGAGAATATCGGTGAAGCGATTTACCTGGTTCTGACACCCCGATTGGAGTTGCAGATACCAATATTCCCAAATTTAGGACTGCGTTCCAAAGACTTGGTATCGGAAGCCTTTGTGTAACCAAAACTTGAAGGTGGGGTGGAAATTGAGTAATTTCAGAAGTCGTCTAAGAGCTGGCCTCGTGACTTTTTTAATGAAACAAAATAACTAATTCGACCAGTTAGAAGGCAAAGTCAGAAAGGGTGTTCAGGAAAGCTAGTCTCTAATATTTATTTTTTTCATCAAGAGTACGAATTAATGAGGTTTAAGAAAGTTTATTGGATCTGCCCGGATGCTTCTCCTTCATATCTTGCAAGAAATAACAAATATATCTGGAGCTCTTGTGTGAAATTTCGGTAACTACTCGGTCACCATGTTCTTTTATTCTTTATTGTATTTGATAACTCTTGCAATAATCATCGCTTGAAAGGTGCTTAAGCATTTCAAATCTTGGATATGTTTAACAGAATCTATTGGGAATTTGTTTCCCCGAAACAATAGAATCACGCTATCGTCACTCATCGAATGTCCATCTATTTATATTAGATGTTCACAGATTATTAATTGCATGAATGTTTCAAATATCTAGAGAGATTACCGAGATATAAATTTTATTCTCATTTCGTTCAAGAAATTTGTATCCCCTAGACTTGAATTATATAACGAAAAAGTCATAAATTAAAATGTATCGCGGTCTATTTAATTTTTAAAATTGGGTTTGCAGATATTAATAAAATGACGGGTAATAATTGATTATATTAATCGGTGCGTAATATAACTTAAAATCTATTGTATGCACTAACAATATAACTTTCATTGTCAACTTGTATCTCTATAATTTCTTTTTATTAAGATGTCGCTCGCAGTTTATTTTAATGACATGTATATTTAATAAAATATTTCTAAGCTAGCCGAAAAATTTCATATTTATTGAATAAAATTGCTTTAAATTCAAATATTTGATTTTCGTAAAACAGATTCGTCAAGCAATTCAATTTTTTGATAGAGTATCGTCAATCAAAAGAATCACATTCTAAAACTCTATTTTTAGAATTAGGATCCTGGCAGCAGTACAGTATTCGATTTTATCGTCCTTCTGACTTAAATGGTTACGAGATTGAGTTTCAGAATGGTTATGCATTCTTCTTTAGAATCCAAAGATTTTAAATTATAAAATTCGAAATAAACGAAAAACGTAAAATGGCTAGTCCTTTTCAAAAAGCATTTATTACATTTCTATTTTTTTTATTCTATTAATTCGTGATTGTTCCATAGTATATCGGAATTCTCTGGAAGAACGGAGAAATGCTCGATTCGACACAATTATGCGAGTTTAAGTATTTGAAAATAAGCAATATATTGAACATAAATCCAGATAATATATTTGCGAAACCTAATACGAACGTACTAGTAAAAACCCGAAAAGAAATAATTTCTGAAAATTTCATGAACTTAATTTTCTGAATAGTTTAAAACTTGTTTGATCATACTACATCTCATATCTTGTTATTCTTAACAAATAAATTAAATTTTTGCTTTTGCCATTCCTATATTTTGCCAACTATTTTTGAAAAATCCTATGTGCAAATTGAATATCTTTAAGATTGTAGTTCTCAGTCATTTATATTCAGATATCTGCTTTTCCATTTTACTTCCCTTTTTTAACTTGTTTTCTTAAATTTTGCTTACTCCTCTTTCCCATAAATACAAGGAATTTTGATATTAAAAATTGGAATTTTCTCAAACATATATCCATTCTTAAGATGAGCGATTAAATTTTATTAACACAAGATTAAAAATTCTTATTTTTATGAATAATCGTGTTTTTTTTTTTTACTTTTCCCTCCATCAGTCTCAACATGCACTTCTGTAAAACACCAAGAAACAATTCAACCCTTCTTAAATTTAATGATTTAAATATGAAAGGGCGAAATTAATATTCTTTAAATATTGCTTGTATCCTTATACATTTTATGAACCATAGAAATGCTAAATGAAAAATCGGGCTTTATCTCGGCACCAACAGAAATGAGTAAATAATGTTTTAGGAAAAGTAGCAGAATTTCAACACGTTCTTAATCATATCGCTTTACTGTCATATTAATGAATGAAAGGATAGAATGTGTCTTAAAATATATTGGCGACGATTATACTCTTTCAAAATTCCTTTTTTAACGCTGAAAGATAAACCTATGAACGGAAAATTATTAACAAATACAAAGAAAACATTTTCATAATTTCTGTCATTTTTTAAAAAATCTGCAGATGTAGAGGTAGGATGTTAGAGGTTATATGGAAAATTGAAAAGTACTTATAAGAAATCTCCAGCCAAATTTCAACGCTTATCTGGTATCGATGGGTATCATTCTTATGGTAACCGTCATCGTGAAAATTTATTCTTTAAAAAGAAATGTCTTTGTTCTCGGCATAGTGTAGTGGGTGAAGTTAAAAATATAAAAATGAAAGCCGTACTTTGTCAGTAAAATCTCTTGTCTATAATTATATATAGTTCCCATGGTTTCTGTTGACTGACTATCTGGTTAATAAATTCTCTAAACTGCTTGAGTTCCAAAACAGTTTATTTCAGCCACACCAAATTATTTCTGAATAATGGTTAGCAATTTGCAAACAATTTATAACTGATAAGTTTTAGTTATTTAAAAAGGTTCCAAGTAAAATATATATTAATGATAAAATATTACATGGGGAAACCCATGTAATAGTGTCCTATCGTGAAAGAAAAACAATGGTTGAAACGTTTCCTCAAGGAAAAATCACAGTCCCTGTCTATCAAAGTTCAATTGTACAGAAATAAAAGAAACGCTAATAGGAATTTAATGAGCCATCTGAAATAAACCGAGAAGTAAATAATAATCATAAAGCTCTTAACAAGGGTTGCAATCACTGTATTAAATAAACTTAAAGGAAAATGCTTGACTACATTGTTTCAAAACCACAATTTGAATTTCTTGACAGATTTTACAAAGAAATTCATTCCTAAATGAATAATTTTCTCTAAAGACTTTAAAGAAGGACAATCAAATCGAATAATTTTAGCACTTTGTATGAACTTGAAACAACTGAATAAAACATCCAGATCATTTAAAGTAACGTAATAATAGATTACTTTGAAATTTACTTAATCGAAACAAAATCTTTTAAGTGGTAACTCTTTCATTCCGATTTTATTTCGTTTAAATTTGACAACGCTTTGTACATTTCGCAAGAATTTCTTAGTCGTGAAGTTGCAAGGATGAAGGAAGTCGTGTTATGGTTCTGATTTCAAAGTCTTTTTTGACTAAAAAGTAAAATTCGACAATTTTATTTTGAGGAATATATATAGGGAAAGGGGGGAATATGCTCAAAATGATTTTTCTTTACATCAGTTTTTACTGTGAAGATAGAGAATTGAAGTTGACGTTTTTCTCGTTATTGAGCAAATAAATTCTGATTCATTAAGAAACATATCGCTATTCGAGAGATCAGAAGAACGCATGTCCATCTTGAAGCGTTCCTTGATATTTCTGTCCCAAAATCTTCATTAAGGTCGTAAATTTTCCGCAAATTCTGAAGTTCATGAATGTTTATTTTATCGAAAATTTGAATTCAGGAAATATCTCTTGAAGGATTCTATGAAGGATTTATTTTTAATATTTGCTTAATCATTTTAATCGAAATTATCAAGCAGCTATGTACCATTTTTTGAAATCTATTGTTATAGACATATATAATACATCAAAGGTATCTAATATGTAATATTGTAAACCTGTTTTTTACCAATAGAATATTGCCACATTTTCGGAAGAAGAAAGTCTTTTTGAAATCAAATCTTTAGTATGCTATATTTGCTGTCAACTTCAATAATCTTGGATTATTTCCAACTCGGTTGCAAGTACCGTTCTGAAAATACTAATGATTATTCACCATTCAGAAATGATTTCGTGTTTGCAATCTTCAGTTTATTATAAATTCGGATTTGATCATTTTTGAAAAATTATATCATTCTTTTTCCAAACATTCAGCGTCAGCACTCGTGTTTTTATGGGATGAACACATATGAAAACACATAGTATAGAAAATATTTTTTCTTTTATTAAAGAAAATTACATGATGAATTAATTAATGTAAAACTATGTAATGTAACTTTGGAACATGATTTATTCCTCAATGAATTTATTTACACACTGCAAATTAAAACAAATATAATAAAAACAGTTTTAAAAGTGATATTTTTATTGGTATTCTAAAAAGTAATTTCTTTTTAAATTTTAATTATTTTCTGCCTTTCGGTCTTCAATTTTTTTTCATTCATTATTATAAACACTATCGAAACATGAAACCTAATTTTCTCAAATTCTTTACCGCGGACACAATTCAGGTGGCATCAAAATTTCATTAGCGTTAATCGATTAATAGATAATTAAGTTCTAAAAGAATTAAAATAGTGTATTGCCATCAAGAAATGACAAAGGCTCAAAAAAATCAAAAACGTTAGAACATCAGGAAGTAAATGGAATGTCGATTTCTTTACAAACATGAAGAACGTCAAGTTAAATAAAAATAAATAAAAAGGGATAATTTTTTTTCCTATGTTGAAATTACTATGCATTACTCTACATACTGCAATCTCTTTTTTTTGTGAAGATGTTTAACTTACCTTACCCTTTTTTGTTTACTTTATTAATTATATGAAAATTGTTTTATTTATAAATATAAGATTAACGTAAAAATCAATTGGTCGAAATCAGTGATATGTTTGTTGCATTTTGCATGTACAGAAAGATGATTATTTTGTTGGAATTCTAAGTCGATATCCTGAAAAAATTAGGAACGTACTTTAACCTTTAAAATCCCAGTTTTGTCATTAAGGAACACGCCTAATTTTGTCAACTAAAATTTGAGAATAAGATGGAAGTTCTAATGCCTGTTGTTGTCAACAGGATACATATTAAAACTTTTATTAAATCAATTTACAACATATAGATGGCAGCCTGAGTAAGGATAAAAAATAAAAATAGATGTTTTCCACTTGAGAATGTATGTTTTTTAACTTTATTTGTAGATTGAGAATATTTTATTCTACAATGTTAAAGGAAATTCATTATCCGTATCATCATTTATCAAAATTCATCTGTTTCACATTATAAATTTTATCAAGGATTTTTTTTTCCTGAAATAAAGCCCTGTGATTTCAGTCGGTTTCAAACTGTTTGCTTAGCCATAAACCAAACTTAAAACGAATAAAAATTCAATGAATTTTTCTATATTTTATACAAGAAATGAAACTCAGAAAACATTTTTAAATCACTTTCTAAAAAATTGGGCTTTTAAGGGTTAAAACAAAACCAATGTTTGACTGATTCTGCAGGTGATGCTTCGTTATCATACATTTCGATTTCGAATGAAATTGAGGGAATTCATCGAGTTTATTAGATACTTTGTTTATATTAAAGTATATTTATTGCAAGAAAGTTTCGGTAAGAATAAGTTTTGTGAAATTTTCTTATTAATACCGTGAATCAATTCAAGCATATGATTTCTGTAGTAAAAAGAAATCGTGGTAATGCGTTGTTCAAAATTTTGTTACAGTTTTAATTCTACAGAGTTTAGAAAACAATGCCTTCTTCAGTACTAAAATTAAAAATCATTATTAATTAATAAGTAAATGTTGGAAACTTAAAAGTTGAAATTAGTTATAACAAAGTAAACTCACTTATGTATGCATGTAATCTCAAATTGAATAAAGTAAAATCATATTTTTTTAATTAGATTTTGTTACCTTTTAACTTTTTAAACTCTACTTTTTACACTTATGCAGGTGTCGCAAAGAATGTTAACTAAACTCAAAGCCATGTACCAATTTTTGTAATGTTTTTCTGGTATGACAAAATAAGGAATAATTTTGAACTCGATAAATATTTTAATCTTCAAAAGGTCGAAAATATATTATGAATTTATCTAGTGTATAAAACGGACTAACAAAAAAAATACTTATGCAAACGGAGCGCAATTATGAACGGACAACTTGAAATGCCATTGTACTGTTGTGCACTACCTATTATTTTCTTAAAGTCAACACCAGGTATAAATAGTCATAACTGTTTATAACATATATTTTCCTCAGCAAATAATAAACCAATTCACAGACAATCGCATGACAACATATTCCAATAATCTTCAGTAACTGCAAATTCTAGAATAGCTCATCCATTTGCAGTCTCAACAAGAAAACCACAACCACTAAGGACATCAAATTCAATCCCTTTTCCCTTTAAGTGGGCGAAGAAATCATTGAATTGTGGTTCGGTAAAATGTTCCTCGAGTGCCATCCACAAAGAGATTTACAGCCCAAGAGATAAAAGAAAAGTTGATTCCATTTAAAAGAACGTTTCTACTTCAGAATTGAATTGATTCTTGAAATCGCCCAATACTGTTCGAATATCTCGGCCCAAGGTAGAACTCATCATGGATATCGGAGTATCTCGTCATTATCGAGAGAAGTGCTCATTGTCGTCTGACACGTTTTCAAATAAAGCCTTTCCTTATTTTTTTTTCAGATTTGCGTCGTATGAGCATCGAGCAGAAGTTTTTGAAGTCTATCTTGCCCTCGGATTTTATTTTTATTAAACAGAATGTTCATTTCGCTTGCATCATTTTGACTTCCTCTGGCAAGTGCATTTGAGCATTATTGTTTATTTTCTGAGTTCATTTTTATTATCAGTATTTGCTAAAACGTCTGGTTTTGTTTTTTGTGCTTCTCACAACTTTAACAGACGGAAATACTAGCAAGAGAAACGATTAGCAGATGAAAATTACTTATATAATAGCCCAGATCCTCCGGTAACGCTCTGACGTCACCAACAATAAAACTCGCGCCACAGCACTGCGAGACGTTAAACAGCATTATTTCTTAGAGAACATAAATTTCACTAATTTTAAATTTAAAAGAGAAATTGTCGTTCTAATTTCAAATTTAATAGCTCTAAAATAGTGAAATAAAATTTATCTCGCTATGATCAATAGTCCCCGAGAAATTTTAAATTATATTAATCCTATATTTGAAATTATTTTCCATTTTTTGATAGAAAGTAGTAAATTACGTCAGTGATGAATCATGCGCGTGATATAGTTTGGATGCCAAATTGTATCTGAATGCAATCGTGGCGATGTTGTTTTCTTGCCAAGGATTAAATTAGCCACCAGTGACGTGAATCTACCATTCATTCTCAACCGCCGCCAGTTCCCGTTAATTCCAGCTTACACGATGACTATCAACAAATCGCAGGGGCAAACCTTTGATCATGTTGGAATTTACCTCGATGAGCCTGTCTTTTCACATGGAGAGCTCTATGTTGCACTTTCAAGGTCTAGGATTCCCAATCACGTTAAACTTAACACAAAAACATCTGAAGTACAAGGAAAATTATTCAACAACGGAAAATACTTCACACGGAATGTTGTTTACCAAGAGGTCTTTTGAATAGAGAAATATTTAAATAATAAGTAAATAAAAAATATTTCCTGCCATAATACATATGTTTATTTTCTTTGTTTTCAATCAATGTTAAACATTTCTTTCGCATATATATCTATTTAAACACGTCAAATTTGAAGGGCAATCTCTCGAATGAAGAGGCAATTTGCACCCGTCAAACTATGACGGGTGATTTTCTAGTTAAGTATAATAAAGGAACTATTTTTAAAGCAAGCTGACATTTTCAATAGTTTGTTACAATTAAAATATAGTAAAGAAGTTCATTATCTTGTAAATAAATAAATTTTTGAAGAAATATTATTCATTGTGTTATATTAATGCAAACTTGTTCAGATTTATTCAACCAAAGAATATAGCATTTTTGGAAAAAAGCCATTTTATTAACTAAAGCGATGCTGAAACATATTCATCTAGTTAATATAAGAACCATAGTCAATTTATTTTCTAATTTCGTATATTTATTTATACATAGTAAGTAATTTGAATAATAATATTGATAAACAATGTAAGGAATTAAGGTTAATTTAATGTAAGGTTAATTTGACAAAAGAAATTTGTATAAAATTTAAAATTGTTAAAACAAGTGTTGCGTGACAGTACCTTTCATCTTATTTTAAGAGTTTCCGAATGTATGATGAATACTTTGACTAATTTTAGAATTATTTTTAGTTTATTTATATATTTACTTTGAATCGCAGATATACACAACACACGGAACAGAATGTTTATGCTAATTACATCCTTGTTAATTTGATAATAAAGAGCAGCACAGATTCAATTTGCATGTTTCTGGATTGTCAAACAACACACAGGATGTCCAACTATTTGGCTCATGCCTGTTGCCTTTTGAAACACGCATGGATGAATTTGCCACAATAGATTATCAGAGCAACAGGATGGCATTGAACGATGGTCAAGAATTTGCATAGCCGCAGAGGTCACGTATGACATGATTAATTACGTGCTAGAAATTAAATGGTTTAAATGTGATGATTATCTATGAGAGTTTGAATTTTGATTAGATTGCCTTAGGGGCACCAATGTGATGTATTCATGTCTCACTGGAATGTCATCAGGAACAAAATAAACAAAATCTAAGTTTATATAATCTTACAGTTCGTGTAGAATTGTCGGCTCATTTTGAGATTTATATTATAAACGGTAAAGCACGGTAACCAAACGGAAAGGGATAAAATAAAACGATAAGCTTATATTAAATGGCAAGTATAGCGGTAAACTTATTTTCTTCGTACGGTTTGCCATCAAATTTTTGCCACCGAATTTCCTTATTCAGATAAAATTTTTATCACTATAATCAATTTGAAACCTCACCTGGGTCATTTCGGATCTGAAAAGAGAACAAACACCATTTTAGAAGTGAAAATATATGCTGGTGTCCATACGTAATCTCAGAGTCTAGGGTAGTGCGCTTTCATTGGCCACTGTTGAATATGATACACGGCATTATATACGGACATAAAATGCATTGCTTTATTTTGAGAGGAACCTACAAGCTTATGTCTGCAATACCCCTGTACAGTAAATGAGGGTATTCTTGTATGCATTTAAGTAGCTTCAGCGGACTTCCAAGATTTGCCCAGAATCTTCCAAAGCGCTTATGATACCATGTCTTGACGATGTCAGACAAATCATACTTTCATTTCATTTGCGATACTTTCAATACTTCTTGCGACATCAGTGCAGTCTGAAGATGCACCAATTAATATTTTTTAAAAAATATTCTTTTAACTTCTATGTGTCCCTTTCTCTCGTTCTCTGCACATTTGCAAGTGACAATGACGGTGTCTGTCGACCAAAGACTGCCTCAGCTTTCCTCTATGAATTTTTCAATAAATCTATGAAAATATCATGTGAATCGTATAATTAATGAAAGATAATGCACTTGTGAAAGTGAAATACAAACGAAAGCTAACTAGTTTTTCAAATAAAATGGGTTCTTTAGAAGAAAAAAATTATTTACATGTACATTTATTTATACCACCGATATATTTATTTCAAAAACTAAATAGCAATTGATAAACATCAAGTTAAAATATTTAATTCTTTTTGAACACACCTAAGAAAAATTCCTACGAATAAAGTTGTTATCTATAAATCGATTGACATTGATATTACATACAGACAATAAATCGTGACTTGCCTCTTGAATGCTAAGCATTTGTTAACTAAACATTGCATTTGAAAAATAAATCTACTCTTGCATTTTTCTACATGTCTAGTATTCAGTCTTTACTCTTGGGATATAAATACTCTTAGTACAGAATCTACACAGATTTTCAAAGAACTATAATTTGGAAGAGAAAGGTATATAGCATTTGCAGTCTCTACGGTAAAAAAAGGATTGTTTTAATCTTTTGTGTTCGGTGTAAATTGTATATTGTACTCGTACAATAATTTAAATGTCAACTGGAGTATAAATATCTAGTTATCATTTTAAGATATTATGTTATGTCGACTCCAGAGAGATAAACTTATAAAGAAGTTTTAGTGCGAGATAATTCTCTGAGAAAAACCTATGTCTAGCAAATTCCATAACTTTTTAGTCTTGTGATAATAGAATATGAATGATTGTTAAAATCTCCTATTATATTTAGAAAATGAATGCATTTATTTTCACTAGAAAAAAAGTATAATTTAAAGCAAATATATATAGCATTTTATTTAAAATGAAAAAATAACACTTGCTCATCATTATCACTTTGGTTAAATACAAATGGTTCAGATTTTCAGATGCAATGACTATAATTTGTTTCATTATAGATTAAATAACTGACTGAACGAATAAGTTTCATATGGCGATTGGAAAAATAGCTTAAGGTTACAAAACTGTAAGAAAAATGCGAAATGTTACTCTATATCAACTCAAAGTGTAGCATTTAAACATGTTTCAAAATTTGGGTATATTTGAAAAAAATGGCTCAAATTGTGCTTAAATAAAATATGCTTTTAATATACAAAAATGATTTCCGCATTTAAATTTTTGTGCATGTTTAACCAATCAAAAAGCATTATTCCTCCCATAAGCCGTGTATTAGTTTTTATCATTTGCCAATATGATGTTGCTTGGGGCAAATGATGAGATATGAAGTCTGCAAAAATGAATTGGCAAAATAAATACTATATCCAGTACAAGCTATCGAAGTTCTTCCAAGTGCATGTCAACTGGCACTTGAGAAGAATGGACACCCACTTGGTTTAATTTAACTTTTTAATACACAGTTATAGTAATAATAGTAGCATTAGTAGGAAATAGAACATGAAAGTTACTTCTTTTGAAAATCACCCTTACTAAATATGTTTAGTTTAAATCGGATATAATTCAAAAAAGAATATTTTTACACTAGTTAGTAGATATAACATTGGTGGTATTAAAAAGACTCTTGTAATTCAGAGTTTCCTTATCATTAAGAAAAATATACCCGCAACACAGTTCAGGTACACAAACAACTGAATGAAATTGCAAGAAAACTGAGAAAAGAAGACTATGATTCATCAAATGTAACTAATTTATTTCAAATAGCTAAAAGAAGCAGGTGCGTGCCATGGGTTGTGTCTGGAACAAAAAAATAACGTTACGACACTAACAGAAAAAAAATATGAAACTGAAAAAAAATTACAGAGAAGAACTGAGAAATAGAAATTTATTCTGAAGTGTTTAGGGTAATGGCAAAAAAAGAAATGGTTTCACAGACGGCAAATTTTAAAAAAATGGAAGTATTCGAGAAAGAAACTTGATTAAAAATAAAAAAAAATAACAAAAGTTAGAAAAAAAATATTTCGTCTTATGCATTTGACTATATCTGAAAATACAATTATTCTGAATATATCTGAATGACAATTGAAGAAGAGATACAAGGTATTTAAGCAAAGGATTCAGAATTCATTCAGATAGACCTACTGCTGATTACTATTTATTCTTCGTTATTTTATATATTACTGCTCACATTCCTTGCTATTAATAATACTATTTTTAAATTCAATGTCTACAATGTGTAATGGTGCGAAACCATTAAAATAATTTTGAGAAAGAAGAAGAAATGTTTTTTAAAGAATGGTATTATTTTGGTTCGAAAGGATTTAATATTTAAGGCATCAATAATGTTAATTTTATTTATGACAGATAGTAGATTTTTAGTATATCCTTTATTTTATATTCTTTGAATTTTTCTCCTTTTTTAAAAAAACTAGCAGTACGCTCACGGTGTTGCCCGTGGCATAATGACTCCAACGAAATAAAAAAAGCCCAAAGTTTTGAAAACGAAATCAAAACATATATATATTATTGATTTTGCCCCCTTTTTTTAGTGAAAGTACACTCAGGAACTTGAGCGAAATGAATAACGTGTTCTTTTAACTAAAGATATCAGCATATATGCCCAAATAAATCAAATGATTCTTGGATCAGTAAAATGAAGTAATTAAGATTAACTGACGCAATAAAATGATCGAGAGTGTGACGTGGTACCGCCAGCCAATCGGATAAACAGAAATGCAGTCTGGGAACTGAGAGACCTTGGGTAGGACGAAAGCTTCGTCGATTCGGATACTGGAGAGAAAATGTTTTGAATTGATGAAGAAAAAAATTCATAGAAAATCGGAGAAAAAAAGATATTTTAAACATTCTTGTTTTAAAACAGTGATAAATATTCCGGTTTATACCTAAAAAAATTGAAAATGATAGCTTTATTAGAACGTCGGATGCAAGAAAATAAGAATTGAAAAATAATAACCACATTTTATTCATATTTTTATTTAAAAATTTCTCAAAATTAAGTAAATTATGTTGGAAATTCAAAACAAACTTTATTAGATCGAAAATGGTTTGTTCTATCCGATGGTTCATTGATTGTTTTTCAAAATCATTAGGAAAGATACTACAGCCGTAAACGTGCCAAAAATCACCAAAAACGATACAAAAAATTAATAAAACAATTTCTAGATTAAATTTTAAAATTCCGGCTTCGAGGTGCATTGAGTCACCATTAAGACTACCTGTGTGCCAAATTTCAAGGCTGTAAGTGCAATAGATTCGTCAGGACGTCGCACGCACATAGTATAGATTTGCGTTTTTCAAGCGTATAAATAAACGAAATTGAACGTAAAAAAGCATTGAATGCGCTTGTAATTCTTTTACAACGTTCCTTTATTAATGTTTTTCAAAAAAAAAACATTTATCATAGTTTATCTAGATAAATGCATTCAAAGAGGGGATGATGCGAACAAAAGTAAAAACCAGTTCGAAATTGGATTCTGATGAAAAACATATAAGCATGATTTTGGATAAAAATCTAGGCATAATTCTTATAATGATAGTCATTTAAATTGGAGCAGTTGTGTGAAGTTTGCAAAAAGTAATGTCTAATTTCCAATTCCACTAGAACACTAAAAATTATCTCTATCTTCATCATACAGAAAATTCTGCTCTCTAGTGACTGTGCGTCTATTCTATTTTTGATTCAAGGTACAGCTGGGTGACCGAATAATGTGAATACTTTTGTATTTCCGCATTTTTCCGAATATCCCCTGAACGGCTGATTGGATTTTACTTGAACTTCGATAATGTAAAGAAGATGTTTGAATATACGACACTAAGGTTACCTGAGCTGCCCTATTAACTTTCAGTAGACATTTTAATTTGACAGAAGAAGCAGTAGCATTTTTTTTATTTTCTAAGAAAGTGTCAGACTCTGAAAAGAAGACTGGAGAATCCTCAATAAAGTATAAAGCTAATGAAAAATCACTTCCCACTGGTGTCCCCTTTTTCTGTTTTCAATTATACCACAAAATAGCATCAATTGGTTGGACTGAAGTAATGGTTGATGTTTCATTTGTTGAAACAAGATGGATCATAGTAGAAAAATAATCCTCGGGCCTGGGAAGAAGATTTCACGTTCAAAGAAATGAAAACTTTTAGCAAGAAGTTAAAAGTAGTAAATGACGCAGCCGAATGGGGTGCAAAACTAATGTAAGATTTCAGTCATTAGGATGCTGAGATAACCAAAAATAAAGAATATTCTCAAAATCTACTTCAGTTTATTGAAGAAAGTAAGAAAGAAAATCCTTACTTTAAGAAGTCAGTTTTGAATGAAATGTAAAGTAGTTAAAGTGATGATATGAGATTACTTGAGAAGTTAGAGGAATTTTTGCAAGTTATTTGGAAAATTAACTATTGTGAGTATTTAATTTTTTTTTCTTAATATTTCTTGCTAAACTGTCAAATAAAATTTTAGATTTTAATATATATCATTCATTTTTATATCCTTTCTTAAGGTATGTGACTACCTTCGGAGCACTTTTTTTCAAATTTTTAATGAAACATTCATGTTTTTAATTAAAATGAGTTATAAAACTGAGAATTCCAATGCAATTTCATTGGAAATTTCATTCACTTTCAA
This sequence comes from Araneus ventricosus, assembly GCA_013235015.1. Taxonomy (NCBI): domain Eukaryota; kingdom Metazoa; phylum Arthropoda; class Arachnida; order Araneae; family Araneidae; genus Araneus; species Araneus ventricosus. Next base: position 9,897 of record BGPR01007177.1, on the reverse strand, counting down.
ATTATAGGCAATTTTTAGCAAATTTTTAGTGAAAATTTGCACTTACGCTAAACCTCCTATAAGAAGTTGTATTGAATATATTTCATCAATGCACAGTATATAGCTAACATGCTTATCTGTGTTATGAACTAGGATATTTTTAATACCTCGAAAGGTGTTGGAGATATTCCAAACTTTGCGAACAAATTCGAATTTTTTAAAAAAAAATCATCGATTTTTCTCACTAAAAAGTCAATAAAATAAATAAATATAGGCAGAGAGCTTAGATTCAAGGTCATAACATAGCTAGAAACAAATAAAACATTTTGGACAAATTTCATTTTAATATCTTAAAAACATTTTCCAAAATTATGTTTGCCGCGTAGAAAAATAGCGAAAATTCCAATTTCTCAGAAAACGCTTTTAAAGATTTTCACAGAGTACAAAAAATTTTGTACACATCTTAGAATCTTAAAACTCGCCATATTTACAAGTCAAACCCTCTTTTACTTGATTTTAAACGACTTTTGTGTTCTTTCAGCTTTTCAGATTTTTTCTGAATAATTTTGTATAGTAGATAGTTAGTGGCGTCTCGATATCTGAATTAGCTTTTTGTCAATTTTCATGTAATTTTTAAGCATCTATGGATAAATTTACATTTCAAAACACATGAGAACAGGTAACAGTTCAAAATAAATGGAATTAAATTATAAAACAGCAATTTGAGCGCCAAAAAGTAATTTTTATTGTTGAAATTACTGTTGTGTTGTATTTTTTTAAAAAAGCGTCGCCAAAAACCAATAAAACAATAAAAATAAGAAATGGAAGCTTAAATCTATGTTTTTAGACAATATATTGCTTGAGAATTTAAATATAGTAGTTCAAACTAATTGTTTGTATTTTTAAGGCTCTTTTAATTGCCACTTCCGGTATGAGAATTGTCACTTCCGGTTATTATTTATGCTATAACTTTATTTGTAATTATAGCAGAAACAAAAATAAAGCATTTTTAGATTCCTAAATGTATGGACTACAAAATAAACAAATAAAACAAATTTCGAAAATTTTCTGTAAAACGAGGAATTTAGGGTAGTCACATACCTTAAAATGTTAGTAAATTTTTTAGCTGTTATTGTGAACATACAGTAAATGTCGTATGGTGTATCACAAAAGCAACAACGTGGAATCAGTGCAATTTTTCTTCATTTTATATTTTTCTTCCTAAAATCACAAGTGGATAAGGGTGCAGTTAATATTTATTTCTGATTATATTCTAAGTAATCATGTCCATAGGAACAAATATAAGCCAGTTTTAACCCATTAGTGACTATTAACAATTTCTAAACAAATTCTAAAAATGTTACAATTGAAGAGCTTTTTTCAATTTTTAGGGCTTTACATTCAAATCCTACTATTAACTTAGAAGGCTGAATCTTCATATACTCTCTATTAGGACCAAAAGAAATGGTAAAAACACTGGGAATTGTTTTAAAAATTTTTTAGACACCCTAGCGAAACATAGTATAATTTTCCTTTCATAATTTGGAAGCCAGATACATAGGGTAGCTTATATAAAAATTCCATTTGAATGTCGTTGAGATTCAGAAAGATATTGGCATTGCGGCGAGGTGAATTTCTGTTATACTTTAAGAGAAGCTAAAAGATGACGGTTTTTCCACAAATTGATTTTTTTTTAATTTGAATCTTCGAACAGTTATCGACGAACTGCAATTTAACCACTTAACTTAATAATTTTCTTTGCTATCTAATAAGATGCTCCCTTATGTTTTGGAAAGCGGTTGTCATTTTTATTCATCTCAGAAGGCATATAATACTTGAGATGTTTATGGATTCTAGGTAATTTTTGTGTAAAATTATAAAGATAATTAATGATTAAATTTTAGTTTTAAGACTAAAAATGCGATAATTCGATGCACGAGTATTCTCGGGCTGGTAAGTTAAGTGGTTAAATAATGTATTTAATTTATAAGTATGCATGGATATTCAGGATATTCCGTCTGTCAGACAGCAACTGAAATTCACGTCACTTCAATGCCGCTATCTTTCTGAATTTTAGAGGTATTCAACTGGAATTTTTTTATCTAAGTACCCTATATATCTTGCTTTGGAGTTGTGAAAGAAAGTTTTTGCTGCATTTCGCATATGCGCAGTAAAGAAAAAAAAACATTTACTACTAAAACTCGGGCACCCTCTAATATTCAAAGTATTAACATCACATTTTAATAAGATATTTTGCTAACACGTATTCTGTCAGTTTCGTGCAGTTTGGTTGAAAACACTGGATGTTATAAACAGAAATATGCGGGAAAATTTGGCATTTTTTAAGGAAATCTTTATACCTTCCAGAACATTTAGGATATTTTCACGAAAGCGAATGTAAATATTGGGCACATCAATAAAAGCCAGTAATGAAAGTTGCAAATTATTATCAGCATTATCAGTGAGTGCTAAATCATTCTCTTCTTCATTAATTTCTGGTTGGCCCTCCTGACCAAATCTTTTTTTACAAAATGTGAGTTCAAGTATCTTCTTGTTGGAAGTTCAAAGAAATTCCCTCCATCCTTTCGAGAGATATTTGGAAAAATGTGAAAATCCAACAGTTTTTACATTATTTTGTCAGCCACCGGAATGGCTTGATATGACATCATCTCAAACTTCCAAGAAATTTTGTTACTTTTATTAGCTTTTATTCAACTTGCCTGTCGTGTCCTCAATCGTGAGATCGATTTCTAACCCACTTTCTATCGAGCTACAGCTTTGAAAATTAGCACAATGGTGGGTTTCCTGTGACAATGCAATATTATGCAAAACAATTTGGAAACTATACCTATTTTATACCTAACAAAATGATATTAAAATTTTAACCCTATATTTGGGCGATAAAGTTTGGAAGGTGGTAACCTCACGTGACGTAGGGTTGTAACAACACCACGAAACTAGCAGAGAATATTCTATACATCCGGCGCTTCACCGCTGAATGACGTAATAGCTCGTGTTTCTACGCGTCTTGGGATTACTTTCTACTAGAATTCGCAAACAACCTGATTTATTTTTACTTCGTGTACGCCAAACGTTTCGCATTCAAAGCAAAAAGAGAAAGTTGTGTAGATCCGCCAAACGTTTCGCATTCAAAGCAAAAAGAGAAAGTTGTGTAGATCGATTTTCTTTTTTTTTCTATTACATTGTTGATAATAATTGTAAGTTATCACGTAATATATTACGGATTTATATTTCACAAAGTTAACGCCATTAACTCATTTTAAAAATGTAATTGTACATATGTATATAATAATTTTAATATGTGATTTATATTGGAGAATTCAATAATTGAATTTGATTTACTATGCCTAACATGTCGTGTGTATTCGTGTCAGCCGTCACTAAAAAGTAGAAAATAAAATAAATAATAAAAATTAAGGTATAAGCTTTTATTCAAAATGCATTTTAAATGAGAAAATATGTTTACACATTATAATTTCGTCAAAATGAACTCAAAAGTAAAAAATAATTCTTCTGATTACATTAAAATGCCTGGTTCGAATAAAAGAGAGGGCGCCTTAATCTTCTAGGAATAATCCATTTGTTTAAGGAAATATACATAAAATATAAGGTGCTATATAAGGCGCCCACGCTTTTATTCGAACCATGCATTTTATTGTAATCAGAAGCTTCTCACCAAACAGCGTGTTAGCACCGGAATCGAGTAATCCGTGAACGAGCGTTGATTCTTGATCTCGTGAAATTCTTATTCCCGAACAAGAGTTACTCGATCTCTCGGTATCGGAGCCTACGTAGGACACGCCCCACTCTGTGACGTAGGGTACCAGCTATTCCTGCCCCCATCATTTTCGAAGTAGATTTGCATTGGTCCAAATACGTCGCATGATTATCAGCTGATTTTAGAGCCTTCTAATGTTTGTTTTGACTGTCATGCAACTTCTGAATATTTTTGTGGCCTGAATTTAGGATTCTCGAAATAAAATTTTTATAAAAATGTTATTCTTATCCATATGTTTTCAGCACATATGGATAAGATTCGATTTTCAGATGTTAGTATAATTGTATCGAAATGGAGATTTATAGTGACAATCCCACATAAATACTTGTATATTTCTGTGTCTTGATACATTATTAAGCAAGTAGGTTTTAAATTTTCATGGTATGCTGCAATAAAAACAAATATTGGTATTTAGATGTACATTAGTGAATATTTGTATCGCAAATAGTTTCCAAATAAATTCAGCTTTTACTAAAGCCTATGTAACAATATTCCTTAAACAAATTTCAAAACTATTTCATTAACAAATATATAGATTGAAAATATTGGAAAGAAGAAACTGATAACTGCTCATGTGGAAACAAAAATCAGACTAAACGTTTCTGAAAAATGCAAGAATTTTTATGAACACCAATACCTAATAAAACAAATAATCATGCAATCCATTTATTATTAATAAAATGCTATTGCGCTAGAGATATTTTTTGTAAGAACTTCCTTTTCTCTTTATTTTAAAAAAAATAACACAAGTATTTTATTACATTTACACATTTAAAACTTGTTACTTGTTGTAAACATTGAATTTAGCAAATTTTGATTTTCAACTGAATGAATTACTGGCTAGTAACTGTTCAGAACATGAACATAATAGTCTTGACAAATCCAAATAAGAGTAATGAAATAAATTATTGATATTATTTGTAAGTATTTTAGAATTAATATTATCTTTACATGAAATGTATGCTTAATTGATGGATTTCAGATATTTCAAACTGTCCAAATAATCAGATAGATAGCAATTGTTTTAAACATTTCTATCACAATTAAAATGTAGATTTGCTTTTCTCAATATCTTCATTATTTGAGAAAAAAATGAGGTATTCATTTTTTGATAAGTTGGCATTATTAACATTCTATTAGTATCTGCATAATATCTGCTGTGTTTCATAGCAAATAAAATGCTATGAAACACAGCATGCTTCAAGTTTATATTCATTAAAAAGAGTAATTTAATGTTCCTTACTACTTATTTTATTATTACAACTCGTTACTTTATGAATTCAATAAACAAAATTTAAAAAGAAGTTAATAAACATACAACAATTGTTAAAATATAGCAATTTTCTTGGTTTTACCAACAAATTGTTAGAATATTTTTTATTTTGTGTACTTTAATAAGCAGAGCAGAGGCCTACATTTAAAATATAAGGGGAAGGAAACTCAGAATGAAATGTTGCTACAAATAAAATGACCTTTATGTTAATAAGTTATTTTGACTTAACAAAAAATTATATCAATAATTTAAAACTATTTCAAGATTTCTTTTCCTTCCAGTTTTCCAACAACAGCCTTTTTATTTTCGTTCAAGTAAAAATATCTAATTTCATATAGATTTGTATGAATAAAGAAAAAGAAGTCATCTTTTAACTTTTTTCATACAAATATATGAATTTATTTTCTGATTTTCAATTAAAGTTCATGGTTACGTAACATCACAGATAAGAATATTACATCCCAAGGGACACTTGCTTATTATGGTCTTATATAAAACTTTATATTATTATGGGCCCACTTTCATCTGAATATTTTATTCAAAATGCAAAAATTAATGTTTATATTTCAGTTATTTTGACAAGTTTACCAAAACAAGTTGGCAAAAAGAAAAAAAAAAGCTTCTACCAGTCAAGTAAGTACATTAACACAATTTACAATAATTTATAATTCTGAATAAGATTTATGAGTCCTATTGCCTATCAAAATGATTTTCAATAACTGATTGATGATTCACATGTATGCAACATTGGTGAATGAAATATATAAAATAAGCTGCAGAGATCAAAAGAAATTTTAAATCTTTAAATGATGTAAAGGATAAATGCCAAAGCAAATTAATATGATTGATTTCTCTGTATCATTCAACTATATACAGAGTTATATATAAATATATCAAATTGTTTATTATACATTCAAATTTCTTTATAAAAATTTCCAACTTCACTTATTATAAACACCAATGTTAGGCAACTTTTTCCAGTGAAATAAATACTCGATACATTCTATAAGGAAACAATAAAAGGAATAACTTTGCAGTATATTTAATAAATATAGATAACTATATAAGCTTACAAACATACCACCGAACAAAGCTTTTGGTAAACAGAAAGACAATTTTCTGGATGCAGAACAGAGTATTAAATACTACCTAAGACAGCTATTATTCTGATATTTTTTGACACAACTCATCTCTACACTGATAACTATTGACCAGGATATGTTTTTAAAATATTACATCCTGAAAAATCATGGTCATGGTGTTATTGTATAGAATAGCAATGAAACTTTATATTATTTGGGGACAACTTGTGTCTGAATATTTGAATCAAAATGCAAAAACAATGTTTATAGTTCAGATATTTTTACAAGTTTACTAAAACAAGTTGACAAAAAAAACTTATACCAGCCAAATAAGTATATTAACACAATTAACAATATACTTTTACTTCATTTATAATTTTGAATAACATTTTAAGAGTCTTATTGCATATATAAAAATGTTTTTCTGCAACTGTTAAATGGTTCACATGAATGCAGTGTTGATGAATGAAGTATAGGAAATATCAACATAAGATACAGAGACTGAAAGACATTTAAAATCTTAAATACTGTAAAGATTTGTCAAAGCAAAGTAAGCTGAACTAATATTTCTGTAAAACACAACTATATACAGAAGAAAAACTATATACATAAAAATATGGATTTTTTAAACTTATCTGACCAATAAAAGATTTGCTTCTTTTAAAATAAAAATCAATATAGAACATACAAAACAAAACTGTGCAATACTGTAAATTTAATAAATAAGAAAGAGGTCGAGATTAGTGATAGAGAGTGGCTAAATAGGATTATATGAGAATGTGTAGGTTGAAATACTTATATACTGCTGTCAATTTTTGTAATACAACAATATAATTTTGTATTGGATTTTAAGAGATAACTACTGCATATTGAAATGTTTTCATAACTATTTAATAGTTCAGATATATCAAAATAATTTATTAATACTCGAAACACAAAAAAACAATAATGCAGCATTAATGGACATAGGGGATAAAATTTCAATATAAGCTATCTAGCTTGATAAATAAATCTAAAGTCTTAAATACTGCAAAAACTTATTTCTTAAACAGAGTAATATGAACTAATTTCTCTGTAAAACTCAATTTTATAGAAATAAATGCATTAACTTATGAAACTGTTAATTACACAATCAAATATAAATATTTTCCTTATGGAAAATTTAAAGTTTAAGTGAATGCTGAAGAACATTTCTTTTTCCACTGAAGTAATTGTTATACAATCTAAATCCCACAATGCAAAACATGAATAACTATAGCTAATGTAATAAATAAATACAACTTTTTTTCTCATCAAATGAGACATAGAAACACAGCTTGCAAAATAAATAAAATTATGCATTTAAATTTATCAGAACAATAAGAGATTTATATTCTTAGTAGTGAAAATCATATAGGATAAATTTAATAAACAAGGATTGATAGTATACACTTGGAAACACATTGCAGAAAAAAACTTCATTAAAAATAAAGTCAATTTTCTGAATGCGTCACCAGGCACAGTGAAAAGATTCATTTTATTTATGGTAAATATGTGTAATTAAATCTACCTTAACAATAAACAGCCTGCATTCATTGGAGTATACAGTAAATATCCTAAAATTAATTGTCCATCTTTTTTCTTTAACACATCAGTTCATTACTCACGAAATAATTATGTGTCAGACATGATCGCTGCTAATAATTGTACACTGAAAGTATAAAAATTAGCTTGTATTGTTGAAACCGACAAATATTAGATAATCCTTTCGAAATCGAGATTTTCTCTTCCAGGATAAAAAACATGAAATATATTTCAAAGCATACTTATTGAAAAGGAAGAGCCAAAAAATAGTAGTGAAAAGAAGTTTTCTACACTTTACATATAAAAAACTACACTATTAGTCATGCTAAACACCAAAATATTCTTCCAGATTGATTTTTCTCCAAAAATACTACTTTTACAAGCCATGCAAAAACCCCAAAACATTGAGCCAGAACGATTTTTCATTCTACTGCACATGCACACAATGATTCAATAATATAATTTTGAATTAGATTTTAAGAGTCCTACAGCATATCAAAATATTTTTCTGCAAGTCTTTAATAGTTCACATACATAAAAATAGTTTATGAATACCCAGACTGTTAAAACGAAAATACAGCATAGATTAATAAAGTGTATAAAATATTGATATAAGCTGCATAGATTGACAGAAATTTTAGTTATTTAATACTACAAAAAAAAACTGATAAAGCACTCTAGTTTCTATGTAAAATGCAACTGTATACCAATGAATGAATTAATTTATATTGTTTAATATGCATTCAAATAATATTTTTAAGGAAATTTCCAACTTCACACATTCATAAATAAAAATATGATGCACTTTATTTTCCCCACTAAAAATAATTAATATTCTAAACAAAATCCCATAATGAACTATATAATGAATAACTCTACAGTACATTTAATAAATGATGATCAATATATTAACTTGGAAAAACACCACACAACAAAGCTTTATTAAATACAAAGACAATTTTCTGGATGCCTTTCCGAGTATACTGCCTCAATACAGATCAAGTGTTGTATTATTTACAAAGAAGGAATACACCTGATAATTTCAAGAAAACAATCCGTTTGCAAACTATAAGGCTTTTACATTATGTATAAGACATAATTTAAGATACTGTCCATCATGTAAAAAATATGGATATTTTAAATTCATCTAACCAATAAGAGAGTTCCTTTTTTTTAAATAAAAATCAACATAGCACATAAAACAACTAAATAGTACAACACAGTAAATTTAATGAGTAAGGAAGAGGTATTTATTAGTTATATAGAGTGGCCAAGATGGAATAATATTAGAGAATGCAGTTTTGATAGCAAAGTTTCATAACATAATATAAAACTACTTCTCATCAATTAAGACACAACTAAACACAGCTTTAAAATATAAAAAGATGAGCATTTTAAATTTATCTGAACAATCAAAGATTTGCATTCTTGTAATAAAAATCTTATAGGAAATAAAACAACATGCATTACAATACATTTAATAGACAGGGATCAATATTTTAAACTTGGAAACACTCTGCAGAAAAAAGCTTCATTAAATATAAAGTCAATTTTCTGAATGCATCACCAGGTACAGTAAAGACATTATAATTTTAGTTAATATGTATATTTAAATTTACCTGAACAATAAGCAGTTTGCATTCTAAAAAGGACAGCAATCCAGGATAGATATTAATAACATGAAATACATCTTGAAACAAAATTTAGCGGCAAGAAGTTATTATTCTTCACTCAACATATAAAAAATTACATTATTAGTTAGGCTAAACACCAAAATATTCCTCAGATGGATTTTCTCCAAAAGAAAGTACTCTTACAAGCAATGCAAAAATAAAAACATTTAGCCAGAACATTTAGAATTTTTTTTTTTCATTCTACTGACACATGCGCACAAACACAGAAAGAACTCAATCCCCGATAACTCCCCAATTTTCTGGGATTGAGAAACGGGGGAAAAAGGCGCCCGACAATCCGCTCTTTTGGCATGGAGAATAAGAAACCGGAGTGCAGTCAGCGTCAACACGCGTTGGTGCATAGCGCCGTATACTTCCGGCGCTTCACCGCTGAATGACGTAATAGCTCGTGTTTCTACGCGTCTTGAGATTACTTTCTATTAGAATTCGCAAACAACCAGATTTATTTTTACTTCGTGTGCGCCAAACGTTTCGCATTCAAAGCAAAAAGAGAAAGTTGTGTAGATC
>BGPR01007176.1:0-73374 GCA_013235015.1 Araneus ventricosus | reverse complement strand
TAAATATGTATCATAATTAGGAGCTAAAAGGTTACTTCGCTAAGGGAACCATGAATATCAAATTATGCATAAGAGACTTAATTGAAATTATATTCCTGGGAAAAGATTAATCTTCGGAAATGCCTGACCTGTATCCAAGCGAAAATGTCGAAATTGAACTTTAATTAAGGAAAACTTTTGACAAGATAATAAAATTACTTATCACTGATTAGCAGCTTTTTTCCGTGCATTGTGAAACAGCAATTCTATTCTTTATTAAATGCAATTAGAAAAAATTATTTATTTTTCCAATGTATAGCAAAGCTATCACTTTTTCTAATTTAATGTACTTTATATAAGAATTAAATTTTTTTCCCAAATAAAGTTTAAACATCTTCTTCTGTAATATTGTAAATTGCTGTCCTCAAATCGGAAAGTTTAAGGGCGGCATAAGTAATAAAAGAACGAGTCGTAATAACTGGTATCAGGTACTTCAGATGAGAAGTGACAAAGCGACACTGTTTGGGCAGGATGGCAGTTCATTACCTACAAGATCCTCAGTTCAAATAATAACAATATTTCAATTTCTGTTTGTTATATTATATTTTAAAATTATTTAAGCGTATCTCAGTTAAAGATTCATAATAGTATTTAGCGAGAAGTTTTATAAGTTAATTAATCTCTACAAAGGTATCAGAAAAAGTATTTTCCAACTAACATTGATCTTAATTCAGTTAACTGCGAATGGTTGGCAAGAAATGGACTTACTGAAATTGTTAAAAATCTATTGGAGTTTTCCCTTGCGTTTTTAATTTATTTTTAATCCTTCTGTTTTTTATGTTGCGTAAATGTTAAATACTATTTTGAAAACTGAATCTTTAACAGATTTTATATTTCGGATAATACCGTATTGATTGATGTATTATTGTAATGTATTGGAAATGATGTGTGTGTAAATTATATTAATTTCTATATGGTAAATGTCATGGATAATGTTAATGGTAACTCATTATTGAAAATTCAATCGTAAACTGAATTTTATTTATTTTAAAGATCTATTGTTTATTCTATTATAATTGTGATGTGATGGCATTATTTATTATGTATTTTACGTTGTATACTATGAAGTGTTTTGATATATTAGGAATTCTTTAAATTATGAATGCAATGCAACACATAGAAAGAAAATTATGTGATGTTGTTGGAATTCGTTCCCTGCGAGGTGTAGTCCACGGGTTTTCCAGTCAGTGGACAAAATTCTTTAAATGGAAAAAGACATGCTTAGGGAGCCTAGAGGGAACTGCAGAGGCTCCATACTACGTGTTTCCTCTTTTGCTTGGTGAATTTCATCCACTTTCAACTGTGTGCTTTTTGCAGGACGGAGAAATCTTTATTTTATTAATTTGCCATTCGATGTGTTGAATTAAGCAAAATGAGATCTGTACCATCACAACTCAATAATCATAGGTTCTGATTCGATATGAATGAAACAACGTTGTGGGCATGCAATCTGAATGTCTCTCGCAATGAGTCTCCTGCTCTTAAGCACTTTGAGACACTTTCAATACAACACGTATTGCATTTCATGTAACTGTATGTGGATAATTCCGTTCAGGGGCTTAAATGAGCTTTCAATCGTAAAATTTAAAAAGTTATTCTCTATTGCAAACGAAAATTCTTAGCATATGGCTTGTCAAGAAACTGGATTTGAAAACGATCCATATGAAAAAAGAAAGCGAGTCCATTTTATTCTGCATTATATTACATATAAATTTAACCAATTCCCTATCGAATTAAGCATAGCTTATGATTTTGAGAGAGAACTGTCACTACAGTGCGTGACAAAACTTTATGTGGATAGTTCCATTCGGGGGCTTAAAGGAGCTTTAAATCGTAACCTTAAAAAAAGTTATGCTCTATTGCAAAAGGAAATTCTTATCATAAGGCTTGACAAAAATCTGGAACTGAAATAGATCCATATGAAAAATGAAAAAGAGTCCACTTTATTCTGCAATATATTACATATAAATATTAACCAATTCCCTTTCAAATTATGCGTAGCTGATGGCTTTGAGAAAGACCTGTGAAAACAGTGTGTGACAATACTTTAAGCACAGCAATACTTTTAAAATAAAACTTGAAAATGTACAATAATTTAAATCTGTGTTCACATAAAAAAATAATATGTAAAAAATTATAGAACTGATATTATACTCGGTGAAATCATGTTTTAAACTTTATTTTCACCATTCGAATTTAACTAAAATACAAAAATAGATGTGTCAAAGGTTTAAGCACATGAGACATTTATTTTTTACAGTCGAGAAAAAAATGATAATACCTGATTTTTTATTATTGAATTACGTTAAATAAATGATTTTACATTAATAACACAACAATAATCTGTATTTGTTTTGGCTGTAGTTTAAACCAAGCATCCTCAATTTCCAATTTCAGTACTTCAACGGAAGAATACTTGTTAATATTTTGATAAAATAAATTTGTGAATTTATCCCGCACGTTTTCTATAAAGTTCAAATCAGAAATTAGGCTAGACCACTCAAAACGCACCTCATGTTGGAGCTAAGCCACTGTAACGTTGATTTTCAAGCATGTGTTGTCATGTTGAAAAGTCAAATCTGTTCCACCAAAAATTTCAGCTAATGGAACCAAATGACTGGCAAGTGTCTCTTGGTAATTTTTAGATAGATTATTTTCGACGTTGAGAATACTAGGGATGTCTGACAATTGAAACAAACCGCTGCCCATATCATCAGAAACCTACCACCATGCTGTCATCAAAATGTGTTTCTTAGTTCTTTTCGAAAATCATGCCAATAGCATGTAATCCCATCCGTTTCCATTTTTCCATTGGTCCGTCCAGATTTCATTTTTTCGTCGCTGGATATAACAATGTGCCACATATCACCAAATGATATGTGCTGTTTGGCCTACTGTAATCAAGCTTCTTTGTGGCGTGGTGTCCAAACAGGTGATCAAGTCATCTTGCGGTTTTTCATTTACCCCAATTCTAAAATTTTGCTTTGAATAATTTTTCCTATATTTGTTTTCCAATGGTATTTTTAATTCTAAAGCAAGATTCCGACTTGCATGTCATCGCGAGAGCTGGTCGCGCTTGGTCTTCCATAACGAGTTTTTCGTTTAAAGTTTTTAACACAAGCTAGTATTTGATAAATTCCACGTTTTGACCTATTTAAAGCAGCTGCAATTTCATAGAAAAGGACTTTTGTTGCGCTCGCATAAAGCAGATTTCTGTTGTTTCCTAATATGAAAATTCTTTAGACCTCGCCATTTTGGACTAATGTCAAACAAACACTCAGGTGGTACTTATGTACGTCGAAATCATATATGTGCGCAGCTGATTGTGTGATTTAATTAATTTGCATAAATGCATTTTTTTGCTTAAACTTATGACACAGCAATTTTCATTCCATTCTTAAAACTTCTGAATAAAAGTAAAGTTTTAAAGTTAATAATGTTTAATAAGATTTTAAAATTGCAATTTTTGTACTTATCAACAACATGTAGAAATAAAGTGAATATTTGAAGTTTTATTTTAAAATTATTGTTGTGCTTAAACTTTTGACACGCACTGTAACAACAAAGTTTGCTATATTACTTTGACAAACACTGTTCTTTAAATAATCTCATAACCGAAAGTCATAGAAGATTGTATCGGGTGAACCCACTGGAGAGGTTAAGAATGATTTGATTATCACCCTTTTATCCGAAAATCTTTGTCGCAGAGCGTTTTCAATAAATAAAGCGGCGCGTGAGGTGGAGCCCCTTCTCCTAACGATGGTAGTGTTCATATAAATTGTGGAATATTTTGTTTTCCACTTGTTATTGCACAAAATACTCCATGTTGACTCTTTAATTCATTTTGGTGATGTTATTAATTTTAATAACTTTACTTGTTCTTTCAAAAGAATTAAAAGAAAATTTGTAGTTTGGTTTCTTCAAAAATAAGCAATTTATTTGCAGAATCTAAATAATTTTTTTTTTATTTGTAGCTACGATAATTTTCAAACAAGTCTTCTAGGTACACTCATGCGAAATATGAAGAAAAATGAAGAAAGCGTTTCTTCTTGACTGCTTAGTAATTAAATTAGAATAAAAACAGTCGAGAGGCTAAACGTCCAGTTGAAACAGGAAAACGCTTTAATCGTTAAATAAAAAGATTCTGGTTTTCAGTGCACTAAAAAAGTGTGTTGATAATAATTGTTTTTGTTCAGCTCATAAATTTAATAACTTTTTTAAATATTGCGCTTATTATTTAAATCTGTCATTAGATATCAACAAATGCCTGTTTCCTTTTCAGCGCTTTCGATTTTCAGGAAAGACACTTGGAGAATGTGATACCTAATGTGACTATACGACCCGTTTTTTAGACAGGTTGTCCGAAAGCGCAGCTTCGGAACGCCTAAATGCCCCTCTTTCCGAAAGGCAAAAACACAAGTTTTTTGCAAGTTTGAACAAAAGAGGCGTGAATTTTTTTCAAAAAATCCGATTTTAGCCAGCAGATAGAGCGGCCTTAATAAAGCACGCAGAATAAGTCACACGAATATACAAGTCAGTCAGTCATGACGTCGCGAAAAATGACAGAAAATAACACTGGGGATGTTTCAGTCGCAACTCGCTGGGTGGAATTTTTCAGTTTCCCGTCAATAATTTGAAACAAGCGAAGTTTCATATAATAAATGTTTATATTTTTCATGTGTGTCCGGTACTAATGCTACCAGTAAAAAGGGTATTTTTAATAATGAAAAATTCGTATGTTCAGTACCAAAACAAATATTAAGGAATGCTGCCAAGATTTTGCAATTTGATGTCAACACCAAATATACCTAAGCAGGTATGTTCTTCTGAAAAATATGAGACCACACCACATAAATTATTTATTTTCAAACGTTCAGTAATTTTTTCTTTTATTGATAAATAAAACCTGCGGAAATATGCGTTTTCTCAGATACACATGTCACTACCTAAAAATTAATAGATGACCTGTTTTGAGGAAATAATAAATTGTCGCTGTGGGTATACACCTCTTCGTAGACAGAGCAAAATTCTGGAATCACTGAAATTTCTTCATTTTCTGATTTCCTTTAACTTCGGATGCAAAATTCTGTTCATACCCACGATTTGAAAGGAAGACGTAGTTACAAAATGGGTACCACAGAGAAGGAGATGGGTGCTTTCGATATAGTAAATATTCATATTATCAAAATCTGGTTGTCAATATCATTCTTTCATTTATGTATGTATTCACCGTGTAAAAAAATTGGTAACAAGATGTCGTAAATAAATTTCTAAGGACTCATTGCACATTATTTAACAGATTCTTTCAATTTTTACCTATAATAATTGTGTGTGTAATTTAATGTAACATGCGTTGTACGGAATACAAATATTTTTTTCTCATTTAATAATAAAAAATTAACAGTTTAATTAATTGGCACGAAACCATCAGTAAAATCCTCCTCATGTTTATGCCTTTCTCTCTCGGGGGGAGGGAGCACCAGACTTACTTGAATGTGAATCCGATAGATAAGTAAACTTGCTTTCGCTACCTTAAAGGGTACTATGATATTTTAAGAGTTGAACCATCTACGAAAAGAATTTGTGCGTCGCTAAATTTAAAGAAATTTAGTTAATAATACAAAAAATGTAAAGCTTTCCTTCAGAAACCGTGGTTGCGATCCCTCTGGGGGTCTCCGAAAATTTTACACAAAGTGATGGGGTCGGAAATAAAAAAATTGCGCCCCCCTGTGTTAGATTTAATGTTTTTAAACTGAGAAACCTTTTCAATAATTTCTTTGAAATGGATAAATTGGACTTTCATATGAAATCAATAATTTATGAGTGGATTATTCGGTTTTCTTAGATTTACAGCATGAAACATTAAACAATATTTTACTGCACAGAGAAACTTTTCTAATCTCTTCTTCGGTATTTTAAAGTGAGATTTCAAAATATTTTGTCATTTCAGATTATATGTCTTCAACACCACATTCAATCCTTTATGTTGAACAGTAGGACTGGATTCTCTTCACAATATTTCTTCAATTTTTTCCACGATATTGAAATTTATTTCATTATGTTTGGGTCCTTTATTGATTTCATTATCATGTTTTATTTTATGTGCCAGTTGAACTCATAGAACTTCATAACATCTTCGTAGGTTTGTAACATACTGTCTTTAACATCACTTGTATCCCCAAACAACGCATATTTCTTTTCTGAACGAGTACGATCCCTGATAAAAAAAATTGTGCAAACTAGCACTATACAACAGCGCATATGTTGATACTTGCTCGACTCTTCCCCCACTCGAACACCCCTCAAATTTGAAATAATGTCGCATTGTCATCTATGCATGAAGAAAATGTCGTTTACTAGTTGAAACTTATCTCGTGAAATTCCAAAAGAGCTCGAAACTCTGATATGAAACCGGAGGCAGTTAGACTTATCAGAATGCAATAATATTTCACATGCGTTACTTTGAGAGCATTTAGCAACTTTTTATCGTTGTGCCCCTTAAAAAAGCGAAAAAAATTAAAAAAGGAACCAACCTTCTGTGTAATTAATTCATCCATATGAAATGGTAGTAATAATTTGTTTCTTCCAGCCTGGATATGAAACTCCGAGCTATAAATAAGAAAAAAAGGAATTTCCGAACAAAAAGCTGTTGATTCTTCAACAATTTAAAAATACTTAATAGAAAGTCTTCGCATTAAAATAGTGGTAGCAATTATATAAACTCGTCTGAATATTTGATGTTAAATATTTGAATCTGAATTGTTTCAACATTATTCGAAATCATGTACCTTGCATCAACTATAATTCTGCATTCAAATCAATCGATTTATTCTGGCTAACAGATATGAATTGTTGAGAAATGCCCTTAAAGATATTTAATAGTTCATTTGGAAATAATTTTAATGAGACGTAAGAATCAATTGAATATTATCAACATGTTCTTCAGTGACTTTTGAATAACATACTATGTTATTCAAAAGTCACTGACGCATGTCGTCGTATGTAACAACACATACTATATTTTGAAACAACATAGTGTGCCTTCAAATGGCCTTTTCAAAGCATAGGGAATCTTTATTAAATTGCTATTTTGTTGTATATTTGGAGTAACGAAAACAGCGATTCAACAAACGCCATTGTAAATGTTTAACAAAGTACAGTCAAATATTTTATCAGCCTTTAAAAAGTGAATAAAATTTAAATAAAAACTCAAAAAAAGAATGCATTACAGAACTTATCTTTGCGAGGGATGCCCATGCTTTGGATAAACTAAATAAATAAATCCAACATTAGGAACGTTTTTAATTTTTATCACAGAGAGTGTATCTCAACATTTGATAAATTACTTGTATAGTTCTGTTTGTTTCTGAGTTGAAAAGAAGTCACTGATAAGACCAGAAAACGTTACTGAATGTAGTACTGTTACAAAAACTATAAAAAATACTTTATACTACTGTTACAAACAATCCAAAAGTCTCTGCTTTACATATCTTGATAAACATTTTAAAATTTATAACATTAAAAAATAAAAAAAGGCCTAAAATAGAAAAATAGTAGTAGGGTTTTTGAAAACTGCTTGCAAAGTCAGTGACATTGCGCCACTTTCCCACATCGAAATAATTTACAGTTGACGGCAAGACTTGAATGGTATAGGCATAGCTTTATTCAGATATATGTATTAGGCTGACTTTGGCACATATTGGAATCGATTAAGTACATTGATTTATGAAAGGTACATGAAAAAGAATTTCTTGCGTTGATGAAACATTATTTTCTGAATGGTGAAACGACGTCGGAAACACAATGTAAGCTCAATAAAAATTATGGTGACACTGCAGTTTCTCTTAGAACAGTTTATAACCGGTGTGGTAACATTCGAAGACATGAGCACACAGAGGGCTAAATTGCCAAAACGTCCTGTTGAGATTCCTACTACAAAAATGATTGAAGAACCCATGATGCATTAATGGATGACAGAAGAGCGGGGATGCGTGAAATTATTAGGACAATGGATATCTCAAATGGCCGTTCACATAAAAATTCGCTTGAACATTTTCAAACGAGAAAACTCACCGAAAATGGGTTCCATGATTGATCACTCACTTGCGCAAATACTATATACCTTGGGGCTTTTCCCCTTACTCGCTAACGCTTACCAACCCCCAAAAGGATTTCAGAGCAATATTCTCAGATTTTCAAGACAGAATCCTTACTCTTTGCCCCCTAAAGTTATGACAATATAGTAGAAAGCATTTGAGCTTAATACATTTTTTGAGAATTGTAAACCTATTATTTTTTAAACCTATTAGTATTTTTTGAAAGTTGTTGACCTATAATAAGATCTTTTTCTTGATTTTGTGATGAATATTGTTCTGTGAATATTCAAATGAAACTAACAGAGAAAATTAAGGAACCTGCAAAAATGGTAAACAACAGTTTCGATACATATAAACACAGTCCTAAAAACAAATCTTAAGAACATGATGCTATTTCGTTGCCATGCTCAACGTAATCGTACCAACCATTAAAAAGCTAAAAAAAGGGGGGGGGAAATCAGTATTATCACATTTAGCGAATAATCGCCGAGAAGATATTTCATTTTAAAGACTGGGCAGCATGACAAGAATGTTGAAATAAATTATTTACCCTTCTTCCTGAACGCTTTTCGATACTTTCTTTACTTGATATATTTGCCATCTGAATTTTTTTCTTTTATTATTTCAGTAGAATTTAAAAGCGCAGTTGAAATTTATTATTACATCATTGAAAAGATGTAAGAAATTAAATCGCAATGCTGTTTACGATTGGAGGGTGAAATCTCCTGATTCATCAATTACTCTAGATATTGCCAAATCCTATCGCTAAATAACGCGTTTTTTGTCAGCTAAAAACTAAGCCATACAAAAGACATACAATACTCTGGTGACACTGGGGATATAAAAGATTATTTCATCTTCAGTGTTGTTATTTCAATGGAATGAATATTACAGATATTTTAAATCAATTTTTACTTATTTGCCTTTCATTCCGCCTTGGAATGTTTTATTAAAATTTGTATAAATCTTTAAAATAATTTTTAACTTATGGACAAAATGATATTTCAATTTTTTTTACTTGTGTAGTCCAGCCTGTAATTTTTCGAAACTCCATGAAACTGAAAAATGGTTTAGTGATGCCGATATTCTAGTTGTAATTAAAATTAAAGTTACAGACCTTTTTTTAGCTGAAATAATTGTTTTTTTTTACATTTAAACTATTATACATGTTAAAGAATTCATTTATTTATGTGCGGTTTGACATCACGTCTTAAATAAGTCTTATTTAACGCGAATACTAATATTATATATTTGTAAATATAATCTTTTTGTGTAGTTTCATCGTAAAGTAAAAGAATGGAGTAAGTGCGTAGGTAATGTGCTGCATCCAATTGTAATATTTGTTAAAAAGTTGAATCAAACCTACATTCATTCATTCAATACCCAGGAGAGCCGACTCAACCTTAAGGTTTTAGAGTACAGATTGACTCTCCGGGAGGAGAACATTCCAGCAGACAAATAGATATGGGGAAACTGTGGCTAAAACATACATTAAATATTGAAGGAAAATTAAAATTTTAAAAATTAAACTTCACAATCAAAAGAACAGAAGGTAAATTAATAAAAATGCGGTACCCCCTAAAAACTTTAAAAAAATGAAAAAAATAGAAAATACCCAAAGTAAATGGCAGAAGTTACAGAAAACAAATATAAAAAGGGGATTTCACACAAATCTAAACAAAAGAAAATGGCACGACATAATTGAAACAGAGGCACCGAAGTAATCAAGCGCACACACACATTAAAAAACGAAACAAAAGTAGACAAAAAAAATTACAGCACCAAATAAAGGGCAAAAATACTAAAAATAAAAAACAACAAGCATAGGGCACAAAATGAAAAACATCAAAATGCAAGGTATATATATATATACTTTGCTAACTATATACTAATATATATATATATATATATATATATATATATATATATATATTAGTAATTTGCGAAGCATTCAGTTTTCTAAATCGAAAAGAAAAGATTTTATTAAAATTGAATTATAACAGAGATTAAAAACATAATGTGGAAATATAGAGCACAACAGGATATATATATATATATATATATACAAAAAAACAGTAAAGGACGACCAATAAACGAGAACCAATCAACCAGCCATGACATCCCAAAAGTAAAAACCCCAAAGTCAGTCCCCATCATCCGTAATTTAAATGCAAATTTCCCTCGAAATTTCACAGCACTCTCTGATGCTGAGCAAGGACCCATTACTCTTTCAAACATTCATAAACCATTTATTTTTATTATCCATTGAGGACTTTGGTAAGTGAAAATCCGCTGCAAATCTACATTCAAAAATATCACGGTCGGCATCGCCACAGCTATGATACCAAATAAACATAATGGAGTCGATGAAATATTAAAACGATGCAAGAACGCTATAAACGGACCATGCCCTGTGACTAAGTAAACCAAATATTTATTAAGAGTCAGTACTTCAAAATAAGGAGTTATAATTGGTGTGAGGACTTCATGCTAAGTTTCACCAATTTAGCTCGCTTTTTGTTTTTCAGTTATTTTCAGGAAAGTCTCTGAACTGTAGAACCTCCTCCTGTTTTATAATCTTAATTTAATTTGACTTGCTTCATTTTTAAAACGATGTCGTTTTCAAACAAACTTTTCACTAACTTCCTAATGGACTAGAGTTTATAAATTTATACACTTAGGTATTCTTCATAAGAGTGAACTGTTTAAATATTTTCATAATTTAATTACTCAATTAATTTAATTAAATTTTGGTTCCGTATGAGTTTATCCAATTGGTTATAAATTTGAGAAAAATTTTATTTCGTGATTCCATGATATTAAATATTATAGGATAATAAATGAAAGTATAAAAAGTGTAAAATAATTAAAGCTAGCATTTCTCCGAACAGTAGACCTCACGTCTCCCCCCAAAAAAAACTTTGATCTGCGCTTCATCGCAGTCTTTCAAGGTTTTAGTTCAATTTTCGTCTTTCGAATGCGAGTTATTTGCACAAGTATCTGATTTTATCAGATTACAAAAAATTAAAATTGAATGTACTTTGCTATTGTTGCTATTTTCGAAGTTATTTTGAAGGGAGCCCTGTTTGGATAGATATGTAAAAAATTCAGACCGTTAATTGAAGCGGAATTATTAAAATGGTGATTGACTTGAAACGGAGTCAAAAAATAAAAATCCTTACACTTGCGTCTTTTTTAATGACTTCAAAGAAATCTCATACCAAATTTGAAGAAAATCGAAGAACGAGTTTGGTCTTGACTGCGTAACAAGCAACTTAGCAAAACAGACGAAATGCAAAACGGTCGAGTTACAGCAGGATCTCGCTTCGCTCGGACAATATAAAGGTTATACTTGTCAGTACACTTAGAAAAGTGCATTGTTAACAATTGTTTTTATTCAATTTGATCACTTTTTAAATTTCGTGGTTTATATTTCAATCCTTCACCAGTTAACAACTAATGTACATTACATTAGGGTGTCTCAAAAAATCTTTCTTTTATAAATAACATTGCTCCACGGAGTTTTTCCCATTCTTTCTGGTTATTTCAGCCCTCTAAGTTAACAGTAGGGTTTGTTGTAAAGACCTAAAAATTGGAAAAAACTCTTAAATTTTAAAATTTTTAGATTTTTTTAGAAATTTCATATGGTCACTAAGGTGTTAAAACTGGCTTAAATTTGTTCCTTTGGACATGTTTGCTTAGAATATAATCAGAAATGAATATTAACTGTACCCTTAGCAACTTATGATTTAAGGGGAAAAGCATAAATTGATGAAAACTTGCACTTATTGTGAGTTGTTGCTTTTTGGTAACACCATACGACAGTTACTGTATGTTCAAAGTAACGGCTTAAAAATTTAATAAAATGTTAAAGAAGGATCAATAAAAGGTATTTTACAATAAAAGGTATTCTAATCATGTTTGTATTTTTAGTCAATGTTTTATAATCATGTACTCCACAAGTTTGTTTTTGAAGGGGAAATTTGTGTAAATGAGTGTAAGAAATGCGGGAAAATAATTTAAAACTGCTACTGAACCTTGAAAAAAAATTGCCTGCTATCAGCATAAGAATCGCTCGTATCGCTTAACGTAATACAGCATTCATTTTACAATAACATCTCGTCTATATATACTCAAGAACACAAATTCGAAGGACACAAAAACAACTGTTTGACGAATAGAATGATAAATGCGAGGCTAAATACACATAAAAAACAATATTGATTAAGAACAGATAAATACTTATACAGTTACACTGACGTTTTCAGTGTAATAGACAATTGAATACGTTGAAATACGATAGAAAATACGTTTATTGTTTAATTAAAATTACTTTACAAGAAAAGTTTCCCTTTTCAGGTTAAAGAAATAGTAACTAAATTATTCTATTAATCCATTATTACATTATTCAGAATCACCTTAAGCTTGTCAAAAGTGGTAGTCTTTCAAATAAGACCCACCGTTATATATAGGGTTAATTTACAAATTTTTTTATGATGAGAAATCTGGAATATGCTTCATATATCCAGGACTGCGTATTTTATACTCAGCATTTGTTTCTGAGCATCAATTTATTAACAAATTTGAAATGTATATTAATTTATACAAGCATATTGAGTCATTTGCACTTTTTCGTATACAAAGAAAAACTTTCGTATTCATCAAAAAGTATGATCTGGATATGTTGATAAATCCCCAAGTTTTAGACTCCTACGAACTAGAAAAAAACATGTTTTGTATATTGTTTGTCAGCAAACACAAAAACGTAACAATATTGGTAGTTGAAATTTTCTCTATGCGGTTTTATTGCTAAAATTATAGATCTGTGTAAAGCGGGACATTCAACAGTGTTCCAATCCACTGTTTTTCGATCACAGGCTGCCAAACGCATTCTTTAAAGTGAAATCTCGGTGATAATTGGTGCAGATTGAGGGAAAGAGTGGAATTCCAACGTTGTTGGAATTCGATTCGTCCCATGTGGCCATAAAAGTGAAATATGATTCTTCGCGGCTGGCTATAAATCCAATCCCATGATAGGGAAGCGATGAGGAGGAGGAGGATTGTGCATGGGAGTCAAACTGCAGAAATAAGGGCTGAGAGGGATGGATGTTCTCTCCAGAAAGCGAAAATGTAAGCAGGTGTTATTGCGTTTTGGAGTATTCTTGAATGACACACTTATCACCTAGAATGAGTCGAAAGAAACCGGTTGTTGGCCAAAATGGAGTAGAACAGCCTTATGGTGAATGTCCAGCTTAACATTTGAGATCAAATCTGTCAAATAGTTGACTGTCTGCCGTTCTGTTTATTCTTTCGCATGCAAGCTTGATAACTCAACCATGTAACGAGTTACGATGTAAATTTTAGTATATGATATTGACACAAGCATTGCAGATCCGTTCTCATATTGAACTAAATCTGAAAACTGTTCGTTTGTTTGTCTCTGAATTTGTATGTTAACACGTTGACTCAAAGACGGAGTAAGCATCAAAGAATATTTGTGATATGTGGTAACAATATGTCTTCGAAAATAAACTCAATACTTGCCATATTATATAAGTACGCCATAAAGTCAAGGGCAGTAAAGTCCAGATAATTTTAACATTTATCGATATAAGTGTTTCCCTTTGTGACTCCAAAAACACATAATGCAACATCTATAGAAAACGATGGATAACGTGATTTCACATTCCAAACGTAAATGTTTTACTGAATTTGGGAAGGAGAGATATTCAAAATAAAAAAATGGCTATAAACTTTATGAAAAATGATTTGTTCTCTTGAAATGTAAAGAAACCTAAATTATTTCAAATAATATTTTTTGAAAAAGAATGAGTATAAATTAAATATTATAAAAATTTCTATATCTGAACATAATTCCTACACAAAAAAATAAGAATAAAGTATTTTTAATCCTTAAACTTTTTTTTTCCTTTTTGAGAGCATTTTGACTATTAGCGCGATTATGGCGAACCTGGCAACAAATCTGATAAGCTCAAGCATATATTTTTTTTGCTAGGATACACATTGCAGAGGGCGAATCCAGCCAGGTTTGCATAGAAAACCTGGGAGAGTTCCCACGAAAATATCCTGGGATTTGGCGAGTGTCAACTAGCAGGAGGCAGAGCCTTCTATTGCTGACTAGATCAACTAAAGAAACGATTGAAGAAAGCAGTTTTTAAAAAAGTGAGGAGCAAACATTCAAACCATGCTTTCTCCTTCAGATACAATTTTTCAGGAAACAGTAAACAAGCTCTGCAGGTAATACCTTTTGATTGAAACCTCAATTTTCTAAGTAGGTTTATAATGGGATAAAACTTGTTTCAGTTGAAAATAATAGTATACAGTTGTACTATTTAATGTTGAGTTCAAACAAAAATCACTAACTCATTTTTTCTTTTTTTGGAGAAAACACGGTTTGAATGTTTGCTCTTCAAGTAAGGACTGTGACTAAATGAATTCGAAAAGTTGTGAAATATATCATTCTCTTTTTTAGTGTGTTTACACAGTTATTTCAAAGGTGCGACTCCCAGAAAACTCGTTATTTAGCTATAGGACTTGGCAACATATACAGAAATTGATGGATCACAGGATTTCACTTTCGAAACGTAAACAAACGAGCACTTCTTTTTGTTGAGTCAAACATGAATCTCAGTCCGCTGCGAAATATTATGAAATCAATGAAAAAAAGATGAATCACACAATTTGTCAATGAATCAAATGAAGAAAGTTTTGAAAGGCGTTCATGAAGAAGAGAGGTAATTTGATACAAGACACTCAGAGTGCGTGTCTTCATGTGGACAATCAGAATGGTGATATTGAAAAGAACTTCCTTTTTACTAATAAATTTAAATAATTTGTTTATAGTATTATCTTTATATATCTTGAAACTCTAATTTACCACCTTTTATTCACTTTCATAATTTGCGAATCGAGCAGACTTTTCGTAAATTCCTCCTGTGGGTTGGCGAGCGTTATCGAGCAGAGGCAGAAATCTCCAGTTATTGTTATAAAATATAATGTCGACTCAATTCAGTTAGAAACCACAACAGGTATGGATTTTTCATAAGCGTCCGCTTGGTAGGCACTCCTATACGCCACACGTTTTATTCGTTGCCTACGTATTTTTTTGTAAAGCCACTGATCTTTTTACCCACAACCACACTGTGCTAAACATGATAATAATACCCCGCAGAATATAGGATTTCTTAATCGATCATATTAATCTATGTATATTAAAGAAGCAAAAAGTTCAACATCGTCAACTCAAAATATTTATATAATCACTAACTAAGCTTCAAATTAAAAGTCTTCTTTGTTTAAATTATGCCATGAAATGAAATTTGTTTTAAATTAAAGCGATTTCATTAATTACAAATTTTATTACCCTTTCGAATCATTAAGGAACATATTTCTTAATTAAAGCTGACTTAGATCTTTCTAAAAATTTTGGCCTACAAAACTTTTGTTAATTACTACTTACTTAGATTTAAGTTCATTAATAAAATTGAAATCCCTTTAATACACTCATGTCCATAAATTAAGGATAATTCAGAATCACACAAAAATTGAACTCTAAAATAAAAATTTCACCTGAAGAATTATCACACACATCTTGAAGAAGAATATGCAAATTACAGGAAACCACCAGATGGCGCGGATAGTACGTCACAATGACGAGAGTGTAAGAGAGAGGTATATAAGGAATGGTGGCAAAGAAGTAAAATTGTTCACAAGCGCTTTAAAAGCCTTTCAGTGCAATAACCGCATAGTTATGGCACAAAGGAAGCATTTGGATGATTTTTTACGTGGTAGAATTATCGGACGACTGGAATGTGGACGTACCCAGCTGGAAGTACCCGAGGAACTTGGGATCAGACCCAGAGTGTCATCTCCAGGCTTTGGCAACGATTCCAAGATGATGGTAATGTGAGTAGATGTTACAGCACAGGTCGCCCCCGAGTTACAACGCCGAATGAGGACCGGTATTTGGCAGTTACTGCCAAAAGAAACAGACGGAGCACAGCATCAGACCTGTCTCGTCAGCTCTCTTCAGCTACCGGTACGACTGTTTCAAGGCAGACCGTGTACAGACGCTTAGGGCACATTGGTCTATATGCTCGTAGGCCTGTCAGATGTGTTCCACTTACCGCAACTCACTGTCGCCTGCGATTGGCCTGGAGTAGAAAGCATGCATTGTGGACACCGCAACAGTGGTCTTGTGTGATGTTTTCCGACGAGTCCAGGTTTAGTTTGCAGTCTGATTCTCGCCGGACTTTCATATGGAGAGCGCCAGGTACCCGTTACCACCAAAAGAACACCATTGAACGACACCATTACGGTGGTGCAGGATGGCTCGTTTGGGGAGGAATTATTCTTGGTTCCAGAACTGACCTGCATGTTCAGAGTGCAATGATGACAGGCCACATCTATCGGGATGTCATTCTGTAACAACATGTACGTTTGTTTCGGGGCGCCATGGGTGCTGAATTTCTGTTTATGGATGACAACGCCCGTCCTCACCGTGCAAACATTGTAGACGAATGCCTTCAATCGGAGGATATCACCCGTATGGATTGGCCAGCATACTCACCGGACTTGAATCCAATAGAGCATGTGTGGGATATGCTTGGCCGACGAATTGCAGTCCGTCAACCCCCTCCCACCTGTCTACCGGAACTTCGGAGGGCATTGCTTGATGAGTGGTGTAATATTCCCCAAGATCAGATTGATAATTTGATACTCAGCATGCCTAGGCGTTGTAAGGCCTGTATTGCATCGTCCGGGAGACATACTCCGTATTAATCATCATACTAACCATGTTATACTGTTTTTTGTAAATAGGTTCTTTTTTGAAATTTGCTCCAGGTAGTAAAAATCGCAATTTTTATTAATTATGTCAAACATATAGCATCTGTTTTGCTCTTTACCTTTTGTTTAATAAATAGACTTTACAAATAAGTCAAATTTGTTTTGCTTCTGTCTCTTTCTTTGCCTGAACTTCATTATCCTTAATTTATGGACATGAGTGTATATTAAATCCACTTAATACATAAGAAATTTGTTTTATTTTCTTTATTTTCAAGCTCATATTTTCAAGCAATGGATTTTATTAAAGTAAAATTTATGCGAATTTTTTTCTTTCTTCTATGTTAGGGATCTGTCCAGGTTGTTGAGATAAATGATTTTGAATAAGAAGACTTTTTACTATGATAGATTCATTTAATAAGGATTTTATAGCGCATTGCCCGTCGCGCGCTTTACCAAGGGGCACTATGGAATACTTTGAGCAAGGGGTGTCCATGGATAAAAAGTTACTTGCACACATATTGAACTCGGATCATTTAAAAAAATTTAGGAAATGTGGCAATATTGGATGTAAAACATGTCCTTCAGCAAGCGAAATGCAATTGGGAAAGGATAGCGAGGGTCTGGAAGTTTTTTGTGAAATTAAAAATGTTATTTATTTAATTCAATGTAAAGAATGTAACCTCAACTATATTGGTCAAGCCTGCACGGAATTAAACATTAGAATTAATGGACATAGATCAACAATAAAAAATTTCAAAAAATACAATTCTCATGATTACGAGCTTATTCATTTTCAGGAACACAATTTTGAGAACACTGCTGTTTTTATCCTTGAAAATAACATTATGGATCTTCATAAAAGACTTGATCTAGAAAATTTGTATATTTGCAGCCTTAAAACTCTCTTCCCATATGGACTAAACAGCAAACTATAAATGGTGAGGGTTACAGCGAATTTGATAAAATTTGTATTTATAAAAAATTCAACATCTTCAAAAATTTCTTAAACACGAATAATAAAAAATTCAGATTTAAAAGAGGTAAAGGTAAGGGAGGAAATTTAGTTATTTGTATGAAAGAACTTCAGTATTTATGTAATCTTGACCATAACTTGGATAATATTGATAAAATTAAGCATTATATTTTTAAAATTAAAAACAACAGGTTTAAAGGGTTTTTTAATAATAAAATTGAGGATTTAAAATTTAATAACGGTTTTGTCAAATTTGTCTTCTTTGATTTGGTAAAATTTAAACTAGGAATTTCTAATAATAAACTTCTTTTTAAAATTAACAAAATGGAGAAAAAGGAATTTTGTGTTATTAATTTTCTTGATATCTCATTTGAAGCTATAAAGTTACCTGAAATTTTATATGATAACAAAAAATACTTTCCTGTTAAGGATGTTTCGGTCATTTCAACTGCATTCAAATTCCCAAGGACTCTTAAAAAGCAAATTTGCAACTATAATTTCTTTTGTAAAAATTTAAATGAGATCAACAATACACACTGTTTTTGTTTTGAAGAAGAATATAAGGACTTTATTGATAAGGATAGGGGGCACATTATCACTGGTAACTTGAATATTATTAAATCAAATTCTCTTAGAGATATTATGTTAAAGGGAACTAAATTTAGGTTAAGGAATAGAGTTAGTCAAATTAGAAAGGTGAATTCCATTAATCGAGACTTAGATGTTTTTATTGCAAATATTGCCAGGAAATATCATTGGCCCATTGAAGGATTTGGTGAATGGAAGCAGAGAATCCTAATGGAAGCAAAAAATAGAATTAATAATAATAAAAGCAAAATTTCTAATAGAGGCATTTTTTTAACGAGCTTCTTAAAAAAGAAATTGAAATTTTAAAAGGGAAATTTATTATTACAACAGTTGATAAGGCAGGAAATAATTTTTGCATTATGTGTAAACTTCACTTCAAGGAAATAATGCTTAATGAATATAATTCAAATAATACGTATCAATTAATAAAATTTGGCAAAAAAGAACTTGACAAAAGAATGTTAGCACTTGCTAAAAAAACTAAAATTAAAACCAGTAATTTAAATTATCCTTACTTTTTTCCACTATAAAATTTCATAAAAATCCCTTAAAATTTAGATTTGTTAGTTGTAGCACTGGTAGTTATAATTATTATTTTGGTAAAGTCTTCTTTAAATTTCTAAAAATTATTCTTAACAAAATTAAGGAGGAAGAGAGCTTCATTATTGACAATAACACTAAAATTTTGGACTTTATCAAAAAAAATAAAAAAAAATTTGTAGCATTCATGCATTTGATTTTGAAAATCTTTTTACTAGCCTCACACATAATAAATTAATTGAAGTGTGCTCTAATTTATTTCATATATACCTTAATACTGATTTAATTGATAAAAATAAATGGTTAGAAATGTGGAGGGTTAATATTTGTGAAAATTATCTCTTTAATGTAATTGACTACTATAAGCAGGTTCTTGGTATTCCTATGGGTTGTTGTTTTTCAAGCGCACTAACCGATTTATTTCTCCACTCATTTGAGAGGGATTTAATTAAAAATGAAATTGTTTATGGTTTTCGTTTCATTGATGACCTTTTAGTCTTTAATCATAATAATGTTAACTCCATTTTTAGCTGCTATCCAAAAGAACTCATATTAAATAAAACTAATAATGAATTAAACAAATGTAATTTTTTGGATCTAGAAATTGAAATCGGGAATTCAGATATTTTGGTTGGAATATATGACAAAAGAAAGGAATTTAATTTTATAAGGCAATTTCACTTTGCAACTTTCAGACAAATCTTAATTTTAAAATTATTAAGAACTCTATTTATTCTCAAATTAATAGGATTAAACACATCTGTAATAACCACTCTTCTTTAGTCAAAGCCCAAGGTAATTTAAATAATAACTTAAAGGATAACGGATTCCCTTTGAGTTTCCTTAAAACTTGATCTTTTTTAAAATTAGTTTTTGTTCTCCTGAGAAATAGTTCAAATTTTTATTCATAGATGGAGCTACTGGTTAGCTTCTAGTTCGTTGATTGTTTTGTATCTATTGCGTCACTTTTCTGCTTGGCTTGCTTCTGAAAGAAGGTAAATTTTTATCTCTTTCTTTTGATTATGGATTAAAAAAATTTTGGATTTATGTTCTTTATTTGGTGGCCGGACAAGATTCAGACCACAGGAAGGAATAAATTTTGACTTTTTGTCGTTACTTTCCACAGAAAATCTTGTTACTTTTTGAACTAAAAATGGCGTGTGGTTTCTGATGAGTGAGCCATTTTAGTTCCTTTTCATTTTGAATAATTTCTTAAAACATTGTTCTTAGTATTGGTAAATTTTGGTTTTTCTATAGTTCTTGTTGTATTTTTTAAAAATTTCTGTTGAAGCAATTATTTTTTGCTGCTGCGTTTGCACGCGAAAACGTCTATTGTTTTCATTATTTTTCATTTTATCATTGTTTTCTTTTAATTTATTTTCTTTTAATTTAAGTTTCTTTTAATTGTTTTTGTATTTCGTTAGATTTGGCTGCATATGCGCCTTTCTATTTAATGCAAAATATGTTATTTTTTTTATTTTAATCAAAATTTAATTAATTTTGCTAAATTTTAAGAATCATAACTATTAATATTTTCGCGATGCATGTTATGCCGTCACAAAAGAATTGAATTCTAAGGAGGTTCACATCAAGGAGTACCTGCCTTTACAACCGTCTCTTTTGAAATAATTACCATTATTTTCTGAACAAAAGTCTTCTTAAACATTTGTTTCAACCCATGTTTTGAATTTCTCTTCATCTATCTTCAAACCGAAATGATAAATAGAAGTGATGCTATTGCAGCGCAGATTTTAGAAGAGAAAATTAAGAAAATCGACCGGAGTCAGGTACGAACTACATGGAGGATTTATAACTCATACTTTATTTATTTGAAGCAAAGTATTCAGTATGAGTGTTGTTAGGATAAAGGCGTTCATTGTCGTGATGTACAAATCGTGCAGAGTTTTCAAAATTATCAACTAGTGCATATCTCATGGCAGCTCGTCCATTAATTTTGTTAAATATGCCTGGTCTGCGTTCCGCACATATGTAGTTGGTCAGGGGCATACTAAAAGAAACAAGAAAGGTACCCTTTTTATACACGCACCTATCAAAAGTGTACCCTCTCTTCTTCGTTAAATTTTTCTTCAATTTCTCTCATAGGATGTTTATGGATTTGTACTATCTCTAATGTTGCTTCAATAGAAAAATATCTTGTTTATTGATATTCGTTTCCTTTCACCGTACCGGGATGTACCGTACATTTATGTTTAAAGCATGCTATTATTATGTCATATTGATATTTTTCCAATGACATCCATCCCTATATCTAGGCTTGCCAGATTTCTGAAATGTTCAACCGGGACACCGGAATGCGCCCCAGCGTCGCGGGTATTCAAGGGTACACATCCTTGGCGGGTTTTTAGAGGGTAGTTTATTCTCAATGCTATGAATAAATGGTTACTGATTAGGAACCTAAACTAGGGGTAATAATAAATGACACAAGTATATAAATTTAAGCATCTTATTTCTTACATGTTAATATTTATAAGTTACTGAAGTAAGAAGAACACTTTGAATGAGGAATAAAAATTTGAAATATATTTACATGTATTTTTCATTAGCTAGGACTTTTTTAGAAAGTCTTTTTTGTTTTTAATCTTGTTGTAAAAATCTTCACAAGCTAATCCGATATTTATTTTACATGTCATCAAGCCTTTAACCGTAGATTCCTTCAACAAACCCCTATCATCAGTCCATGCGTTGTTCATCAAAGAAAATACTCTCTCAACTGGTGCTGATGTCCCAGGTAAGCAGAAGGCATACTCAACAATCTTGATCAGATTGGGGGCTGCTATGTGATTCTCCTTGAAGTGACCAAACAGCCTGAGCCATTTTTCTTCACTTGAAATAATCATATCTCTGGTAGTCTCTTCTTGCTTCCACTTTCCCAATTTGACTGCAAAGACTCCTTAGCAAGCACAACTTCGTCAAACAGTTGATCATTGTTTATTTTCATATAGGGTGCATCAAGAAGACTGCTATTAATAATTTCAGCTGAAGTTTCGGCGTTTTCCCAATCAACAGCAATTGCTTTGGTCAGATGACCCATGAAATCTGTTCAGCGTTTCCAAAACTATTCTCCCAGAAGTCCAAAAATGCAATGCATCTTTCATAAAAGCCATCAAATTCTTCTTTCTCAGTGTTACGGACTTGCTCATCTAGATTCCTGTAGATGTTCTTTGCGCCCATAGGGATAAAATTTGAAGCTTTTCTTTCTGCCAGGTTTCTTTTGAGAGCTTTGTGAGCTTCAGCAACCTAAAACCCTGTAGTGTTATCTTTTTCCATTCCCAGGATGGTCTTGTTAAACAGTGCAAGCTGTCCGTGGACAAACCACAAGTAGAGCTCGCCCGTTGAATCAGTAAACAAATTTTTTATTGTTGATGGGCACATTTCTTGGTCTAAGAAAACGCTTTCAGACCTTCAAAAATCTGTAAAATTCTTTCCAACGCGGGCATCATTTATAGAAACCGGGTGTTCCCGTGTTGAATGAGTTTACAGTACTGTACCTCCGCATATTCACAAAATTCTTTTACTTTAGTTACACGGACTGTGTATATGTGGAAGTATTTATAAATCTTCACCAGTGCGGTCTCAATATCGATTGGGAAACTGTCTACTGCAGTTTGCACACAGTTGTGCACAATGTGTGCTCCACATCCGATTCCATTGATTTCCCGTCCTAGGCTATTCTTGAGTCGATGCAAAACATTTTTCCCTGATCTTTTCACACCACCGAAGTTAGTGTTGTAGTTTTCTCCACAAAAGCCAACTACTTTGTTGTTCAAATCGTTTTGCAACAGGACAGAGCATAAGTGATGTGTAAGAATTTCAGAAGTTTCACCCGCCACAGATTTGAAATCTAACAGCTTTATTTGCACACCAGAATTAGGATTAAAGTAGTGCACAACAATTGGCACAAGTTTTATATCCTTTCTGTTTGATGCATCCATACTTACAGATACGTAGTTTAACTTGGTCAAGTCTTCTTTAACTCTATGTGCCCTAACCCGCCTCAAACCGCCCCATTCGACAGAGACCGGACTCGGACAGTTTCGGGCGACTGAATGAATTTTACGGAAGAAAAGTAGTTCCTTTCTTTGTTGACAATTAATCGCCCAATCTTGGCTGTCGTCCTCCTGGAACTTCTGTAAAGAAAGGAAGGATTCCATTCTGTTTCCGTGAATGAAAATTCACTCCAGTTTTTGAGGCACTGGAATTCTCATTCAGCCGGGTTCAAAGAGTTAAGCTCTTCTTGAGCTAAAGGAGCTATGACATTTAAAACTATTGCCTCACACTTAGTTTTTCCGAGTGAGAATTTAGGTTCAAAAAACTTAGAAATTAGTTTTGATGAACAAGAATTCGAATTGAAACTTAGGCTATGGTTTGCTGTGTAGTAAGCAAAGGTCGCCTCTTTCGCTGCTAAGTCTAAGTTTTCGTCATTAGAACTCGCAGTCTTAAAACAACTGGTCAGTTTTGATGAGCTAGCAGCACATGCTAAACTCTTTTTGTGTTTACTTGACTGTAAATGATCTTTTATATCGGATCGACCACCGTGAGCAACCGAAAACTCGGAATTACAATGTGAACATTTAACTCTATCATCTTGATCTTCATTACCAGTACCAGTACATACCTTCTTCAAAAAAGGGAATTCATTCTGTAGATCCTCGGTGAATTTACACGACCGTTTTGGCATTTTAACAGAGAACGCATAAACTTTAACTTAAAACAAATAAAACAGCGCTAGCTCACTAACACAACAGGCGCCGCCGACAGGGACTGACAACTGACTGACTTATCTTACTCTATCGCAAGCGGCTGGCACCAAGGTGGGCGAGTCCAATGTTATTGCATACGAGGGGGTATAGCGTGCACCGAAATCTCTTCTGGCGCTAAAGCTGCACCCCTTAGTGCCAATATTGGACGCACCCGGAGAGCTTCGCGCATCGCGCAAGGTAACGATTGGCGAGACAAGACGATGCGATGACAATATTATTTATTAGCAGACCATCACTCTTCTATAGTTTTCACTTTTCATACAGTACAGTGAAATAAATGACAAAGTAATTATCCTAAATAATCCTTCACAGTTAATATTTTTAGACTTTTTGGTCATCTATAATCAAATTTATTTTTTACCGGGACACTGGGATTTTGTCTGAAAACCGGGACGTCTGGCAAGCCAACCTATATCGGATATTAATAATATTAACCCAGTCTTAGAACTTTTAACATTCAAGTTTTGATAATTCATATAAAACAAATGACAGTACTAATTTGTTTCCACCAGCCTAGATGTAGAAATCCAAGCTATAAATAAAAAGTAAGCTTTGGAGAACTTAAGACTTAGGAAGTCATTGTTTTAAAAATTTTAAATAGAAAACTTTTATTTTAAAATAGTGGTAAGCTATTAATAGTGGAAATACTGGTATTTATAAAAACACTTCCGAATATTTGATATTAAATATATGAATCTGAAATGTCTCAACATTATTCGAAACCATTTGCATGTTGCATTAACTGTAATTCCACAGTCAAGTCAATACATTCACTCTGGCTAACAAATATAAAGAGTTAAAAAAATTTTCCCTAATCCTTAAAGATATTTGCGTATTCATGTGGAAATCATTTTAAACTTTTTAATGAGACGCAAAAGCACACTTGAATATTTTTATCCATTTCAAAGCATAGGGAGTAATTTCATAAATTGTAATTTTGGTGTGCATTTGGAGTATCATGGACCGTTAATCGATAACAGCGATTCAACAATTTTCATTTTAATGTTTGGTAAAGAACAGTAAAATATCTTCCAAGCTTTTAAATTGTGTAAAAAGAAATAAATACAAATAATATCTCAAAAAAAACAGAATGCGTTATAGAACTCATCATAACAAGGGATATAAGCTTTGGAAAAACTAAATAAATGAAACCGAAAAAAAGGGAAATTAACAATTTTTAACACAGGGGCTGTATTTCAAACTTTGAGAAATTTCTTTTATAGTTCTGTTTGTTTCTGAGTTAAAAAGAAGTCACTGATAAAACCAGGAACCGTAAAAAAATATCAGGCGGGGGGGGGGCAAATATCGCTCAACACGGTTTCTTTTTTATCTTAAGCGGTATATTTTGACTACAACAGGGACTAAACAGCTTCCCCCTTCTGTGATTGTTTGTGGAAGCCGTTTGAACTTGTATTGATTTTTATTTTTATTTTTCTGAGAATTTTTGCTGATTTTCTTTTCAGTTGACTACGTTTCATTACTTTTAGTTAATTTTAAGTCATAATGTTATACGAATTGAGGCAGTGATAGTAGTTCTAATGGCCTACATTTTGGTGTTGTTTATTTTTTTTGTTGGCGATCCGATTTCGAATGGGAATGCCTCTATGTTTGAGAATATGGTTGAGTTTTCCCATTATCGCTCACTTCGGTATTCCCTTTTCCGCCCTAGTCTTTTCAGGGACACTATGTGAAAAAAATTATTTTTATATAGTACTTGGATGGTATCTTCAAGCATCATATTCGCACAGCTTTTCGTGAATAAAATATTTAATATAAAAACGCAGATAGCGTTATACCTGATTAGAACATTGTTCAAACGTCCTCAAATAGCAAAACCCAGTACCAAGTCACGAGTGGAGCATTAACGACGTTCCGGGACTGCTTTTTTTACGAGAAATAAGCAAGAAAAATTTTTAAAGCCTCCTTAGAAACAAAGCGAATTTTGACACCCATGTAAAAGCGTTTCGGCACTGCCTTTTTTCGTTTTGACTATAACTCTGCCTAGTACCAGCGAACGTTTTTGCAGCACTGCTTGTTTCTGAGATGATGAGTTGCCACAGACTAACCTATAATAATTGTATTTTACTGCATTACAAGTTTATAAACCAATTCATCAATATTAACGATTCATATCGCCTGACGGCTCTGAGAAGGTAATAGTTCATATACGGCCAAGAAATACTGATGCAAAGCATTTATTTAAATACAAAATAATCAGATGCAAACCACAGTATTGGAGGGCAAACAAAGTAGAAATGCAATGAATATTTAAGTAATAAAAAAAAAATAGCATGAAATGCAAAGAACAATGTCTCGAAAAATATTAAAAACAAAAGAATGCAATGAAACAAGCACAAAACACTCAGAAAAATCACGAAAAATAAAAAATATATATATGGATTCTTGAAACTATAAAACAATGGAGAAAACCGACTAAAAAATAAGTTCAGACACCACTTTAAAGATTAAACTAATTTGTTCATCAAAACCTTCAGGAAAATTATGAAATCACAAATCATGAAGCATATGAATGCATAAAGAAAGCTGAGATTATATTAAATACAAATAATAATTCTTAGTTTATCTAACCTACAATAATTTTAAGAAGATTTGAATCAGAAGTCCAAAACAAAGCAAAAGAAAATCATTTAGGATTCTTTCGTCTTTGTTTTATTTTTAAAAATGCACTCTAAATTACAGCAACGATATCGTGCACACAAAATATATACTATCGTCGCAACGTGTGTGGGTATACGCGAAGTAACTTTGTAAAATATGCTTAAAATACCTTTTAAAAATTTGTTAAAATCAGACATTAACATTAACCCTCTGATTCCTATGACCACTGGAATAGAGGGACCTGAAAATACGGGAACGCCCGAATCCTCTTTAAAAGAAAAGGGAAATTCACATCCACCCACAAAAACTAGAATGACAACTAACACTGCCCGAATTCTAAGAAAAAATTATTTTCCCTTACCCATCTGGGAGAGCCTTTCTAACAAAGAAAGCGCGCGCAAGAGGTGAGAAATGAGTCACACTTAACGAAAGGGGGTGGAAATTTCGCAGTGGTAGTTTGACGTTTCGTATGGCCATCGTCTTTTGCTTGAGGAGAGGTTTGGGACGTTCCCGTATCTATAGAGTTAATTCCAATCTGTACCCCCGAGCTCGGAACCCAAAGGATTCCCTGTTAGTTGAATGGGTATACGCGGAAGGAAGAGCATACCGTGTTCTAGTAGGGAGATATGATTGACCTCACGTTTGTCCTTAATTCTGTTTTGTCCTGACCCCTTATGCGATGTGTACAAAGGAAACAGAGCACACAGGTTTTTTGGATGAGTGCAGTTGTACGCTAACTCGCCAGAAGGGGTATCGTTTGGATTTACAGGGCCATAGGGCATAATTGAATTTTGAAATGATGAGTAATGATTAGTTATGGTATGAGAAACAATACATTACAATACATATGATATGAAATTGGCAAGTAAAAAATGGTAGCTTAAAATTGGGAAGGATAATAGACAAGTAACACAACAAAGCTAGGTTATATAAAAGGAAGAAAAAACAAAAGAAACATATAGACATCTATGTACAAAAATATTAAGTTTAAGAACAGAAATGACTAATAATAAACTAACAGGAATAAAACTGAAAAAAGGAAAGCATGAATATTTGAGCCAATGATGGCTTGGTGATGATAATGCATGAATGGAGAGCTAAAAAAATTACGCAAAACTTGAACAGGAGATGCAATTTCAGCAGAGGAGTCAAATGAAAGTTCAAAAAGTCCGTCGAGACTGTCCGTTGAATGAAAGTCCATTGATTTTGAAGAGTGTCAACAGTTGGAGTCCTTCAATACATTTAAGTTAGTTCGGTGGGAAGAGAATGTTTTCATTTTCAGACATTAAGGTAATCAGTTTTCTGATCTTAGTTCTTGACAATGGGTTGCTGAGGACTTTTTTCCACCAGAGTTGTTGAAGGTCGTTTAAGGGCTTGGTAAAATGAAATGAGCTTGTAAGGTGGCAACTGGTTGCGAAGTGCAGAAGGCTTTCGAACTCCCCACAACTACAGCAATCGATTGATTAAAATTAGACAAAAAAATTGAGCGGAGATAAAATTGTTATAATTGAGAAGTAAGTATTTCTTCCGCAATAATGTGGTCCAATGTAATTGAGGGAAAACCTTAAATTTTGTATTAAGTTTTAATTAAATATCTAATTAAAATTTTCAAAACCCTTTACTTAGTGAGCCCTTAACAACGCAAGAAGACATTGCGAGCCAAATCTAGTAGCTCTAAGTCCAACGACTTGCACTGTAGAGCGTTTTGAACGATTTTTGAGTCTTGCATGTGGAATCACGCAGTTTGTAGATAGTTTCCGCCCCATAAATATTAACATGTAAAAAACTAATCAAATCACCTTCTGGAATCTGTAGTTATATGCTAAACATAATCACGTTGGCGAGGTGTGGAAATTTGGTGAGTAGTGTGTTACTTCCAAATGACATACTTGTCAGATTAAGGCAGCTTCAAGATTCCAGGGGCAGCCACTTGAGAAATCGTGGTAAATTTGAAGAGGGGATTCAGTTTAAGCATTCCGAACGGAACCAATTAAGCCTTTGTAGAGCACTCGAGAACAAACCACTATTTTATAGATTTCGATTTTTAGTTTGTGATACAAAACAAACTGGCGAAACTATACAAAGGAGTGATTATATTTTAATAATCAGTGTTGAAGAAAAAAGGCAATAAAATTTTTAATATATTGATATTACATTGAAATTGCGTAATGCGACATATCATGATGCGAAAGTCGTTCAAATCGTTCTCCTTGGAAGACCGGGCTTCTTAGGTATTAGGTGTGCACTAAAGAAAAGGTTTTAAAAACTTTTAATAAGATTTTAAGTTAAAAATTAATACAACTCATGACTTTGTTCTCAATAACTTCGGAGCATATTATCTTACAAAGACCAATTTTACACTACTTTATAATTCGGAATATATGTTTTTAGTGATACCAATTTTAAATCCATATAAAGATTTTCTTCAATTTCGATAAATGTTTCGGAATTAATTTTAAAAACAATGTGAAACAAAAATTTTACTATTGCGATGAAATTCAAACGATTTTTTTTTTGTTTGTTTCTTCAAATTTTTCACTCGCGTAGTTTTCTAACATTGACGATACGATACATGAAAAAATTGCTTTCTTTGAATTTTAATAGCAGACGACACGAAATATTTTATTTAAACCCAGTTTGGAATAGTTAAAAAAAGATTATTTTCGCATAAAATAAAATTCTTTTTTCTAGCTTTAAAATGTCTGTTTTTCTGGAAGTAAAATTTCAAATTTTTAAAATATTTAAAATCGTCTGCAAAGTTAAATTTCGTTTAGACTTGGCCTTAAAAACCAAATAATTCGAAAAAATTCCTTTTTATATATTTTAATCAACTGATCTTATATTTTAAATTTCGATGTAGTGCAGTAAGTAACACGATTGGTGAAAGCTGTAGTTCCATATCCCATTTATTTTTGAAATAATGAAAATAAAAAAAAATGTTTTAAAAATAGGCTTTCATGAGTTTACTAGAAAGTAGAAAATTTTTTAATAAAAAACAGGGACTTCAGCAGAAAATATTATAAGCTTGAGGAGCCGATAGTAATACTTTAAGAAAATAGGAATATTGATCATGTTTATGACATATTTTGATTTTTAATGAATGCTTATGAATTTTCTTTTCCTGTGATGTAAATTTTGCCTTCATTTCTTTATAAAGTAAAACGTCGATTAACCATCACTGTCCGGAGCAGAGCTGTGGCAGATTACCGAATAGACGAATAACAACATTTCTTAATAAATAAGAACAGTGGCGTTAATTCACTGCTGGCTTAATAAGAAAATAAAAATAAAATCCTTTAAAAGTGAATAATACATATACGTTGTATTTAATTTTACAAAACGACCGATATGAACTTCATTATAAGAGTAGTAACGTAAAGAAATATATTGTAATGCTATAAACGTACGTTATTTTTTACCTTTTAGGCGATGACGGATAACAGAAACAGAAGGTTAAACGAGGGACGATTAATCGAAGTTTCACAGTAGTATTGTTTTCAGCGCCTCAGACATTTACGATTTTTTTAGATGTGTGTATTTTTTTATGAAAAATTATTTTCTATACTTTAGTGCACACATAAAACATTTAATCAAAAACTTTTTAATTTAATTATTTTCTGCTTTTTAAGTTTTATCTTATTACATATTTTGCGGTTATAAATATTATGGAGCGTTAATATCCGTGTTTTCTCAAATTTATACCAGATCGCGTCTCTGATATAAAATAAAATTTAATTATAATAAATCTATTAACTTGCTAAACTGTAGAGTACGGTGCAGTTTTGTTTCCTAACACTTGGTCTCGCCAACATTTAATCTCCAATAAATGCACTCCTCGATGTTAACACTGATTGGTTTTGCTTGCGCGGCGATCTTTTTATTGGTCTCTTGCCCATCGAGGCTTCTTGCGTCTTGTTTTAATTGGTCGCCTCTTTGCTTTGGCTCGAATTTTGAAAAATTATCATCATTTCCCAACGGATTTTTATTTTCTGATGGACCCTTCGTTTGTGTTGATGTTTTCAAGAAGGAACCTGTTTCGGTTTGATTATTGCAAAATTTTTGATATCCATGGTTTCAAGGTATAAGGAATGCATTTTCTGTACCAAAAGGAACATTATTTCTGATGATATTGGATTGGTGAGAAATGTTACGAGCTTAAGACAGCTGCTGTCATTGTTGCTTTGGTGTATGGATTAAGGTTTTGTAGCCAGGACATCGATTTCAGTATTTTCCTGTAAATTTTATTCTGATCACATTGATACTTTACTTTTTCGATGAACACGAGAAGTTACTAGGTTCTCTCTTTGCTGCTAGCGAGGTCACTGATGTTTTTTAAAGTTAAGAAAATTGACTGCCACTTCAGATGCCGCAGGCATCGCGTGCGCAAAGAGACCAATAAAAAGATCGCTGCACACTCAAAACAAATGTTCGCGACGCCCCTCAGAGTTGCGGCAAAAAAATGCCGGAAAACCAGACCGCACCGTAGACTATAGTTATAAAGATTAACTAACAGTCAAATTTTGAAATATAAAAATAGATTATTGTCATCGGGAATGCACAATTTTACCAAATTTCAAACTCCAGCCTATCAAAAATAAGTGAAAAATCGATTACAATACTCCATCTTTATAAACAAATCAAATTAAATAAAACAATGCAAAAGTCAGGTCTCAATTTCCTACTCAACGTTCATTTGAAAATATTCACAACTTCAAAGATTTTCTATTTCACACTTTTTCTCATGTTTGAATATTAAGTAATTCCTTTTTCACGAAGTGTAAATTAATTTAAGTAAAATATTTATCTCCCTGTAGTGAAATCCCAGATAGCACGTAAGTTTGCAGCAAGTTTTATTTTGACTTGATATTCCCTTGTCATGGCAAAATTTGACGCGTCAAACTTGAAACGAAGTTGTAGCAAGTTCGCTGTGACAACTAGAGCCACCCTCGCTTGCAACGCATTTGCTGCAAGTTCGATGTGACAAAATAGCGCTACCTCCCTTGCAAATCAAATTTGCTGCAAGTTTGCAAAACAAGCTTCCTGCAAAGACAGCACAAAGAGATAATTATCTTTGTCTCTGTTTTAAAAAAATATCCGATTTTTAATAGCATCTCCTAGACCGTCCTTCTTTTTATTAATTCAATAAGTCAATAATAATTTGTGAAAAAACTAACGTTTTGATAAAAAAAATTTTGAAACATTTTCCATCTTTTTACTAAATATATCACTCGCACTTTAAAGAAAACTATATCTCCTTTTTCTGAATGTTGAAATTTTGGCGTTTATAAACAAAATTAAACCGAAAAAACAGTCAATGTTTGTTGAAAAATAAACTTAGACATTTTGTCCCATTTTAAAGTAATTACTTTTGAACTCTGATTTCATAATTTATTCTACTAGCAAAACGTAGTTATTAGCGAAAATCGCTCTCTCTTTGACTTCAAATCATATTCTCAACTCAAAAAATTAATGAAATCTAGAGAATAGTTTAAAATAAATCGTATACGAATCGAATGGAACGATGTATTAGCGAAATCTATCTTCTCCTCTCAGAGTTTAACTGGCTCAGTGGTTACCGCGTCAGCTTCCGAACCGGTAGGTCGCGAGCTCTATCCTGTGTTGTTTTCGTACTATGTTTTTGCTATAATTTGCAATGAGTTTGCAATGCAAGCTTGCTGCAAGTTCGTCCTATGGTGACTTCGAGGCTTGCGTTAACTTGCTGCAAGCTTGTTTCACACTTGCACACTTGTCGTGACAAATTTTCAATAAGCTTGCAGACTTACAATGCAAATTTTCTGCAAACTAAAATTGCTATCTGGGAATTATTTCACAAACAACTTCATGATATCACTAAAAGATACACAAACAGATACTCTTTTGTATATTTTTTTTATTTGTATATATGAAAATTGTACTTTCTACATTATTGAATATAACTTGTTTAATTTTACTGGACAATAGAAGATACAATAGCAATGGGGTGGGACAATATGAAGAGCATCATACAATTTGCATAATGGATTTATTTAGCTATTGCAAATATAGCATAAAAGTACCAGTATAAAACCTTTATCTGGCAGCAGAGAAACTTCTTATAAATACAAAGTCGCCACCAGAGACGCTCTGATTCAAAATGGCGACTTCCACGGAAGAGAAAGCTTATTGTGTGTTGGAATACGAAAACACTTCCTCGCTTATCGTTGTTATGAGACATTTTCGTGTCAAATTTGGTAAAGAACCATCTGACTGTCATAACATCATAAGTTGGGTGAAGACAGGTTGCAAGGGAAAAACCACAGGGCATTCCCTTATGAGCATGGCAGGAATTGGATCAGAGCATCGACATTTTCTCTGTAGCAGGTGGGGCACACATTGAATGATATCGATGATGTTGCCACCCCATTTTTTTCTCCAATTTTAATATTTGAAAAAAAAATTTTTAGGCTTAATTTACAACAATGCTTTTAATATTTGCAATGAAATTAAAATCGTTTTCATCGTTTAAACAAATATTTTATTGACCGTTTCTCTTCCATTGTTGATAGTTAGGAATCTCATTGGATTTGATTTTGTTTTAATTCATCAATTTTTCTGATGCAATCTGTAATTAAAGGCCTCTAATATAGAAAAATTATTAGAAAATATATCTAGTAAGCTGAGTGATTATGGTTACTATCTTTAAGCTCTTTTTATCAGTATATTTTAATCCAGTTGCCATGATGCTGGACGAAACATTTAATGCGACATTTTAATGTTGAAATCAAAGGTTTATTTTTCCTGAAGAATTGCATAGTTAAATTGGCGCCGGAAACTTTCAGTCAGATGTTATATTAACGGTTTTGATTTTAAATGGGGACTTCTGCATCCTTGCCAATATTACTTTTTTGCATTTTTGACTTGATGAAAGTATTAGCATCATTTGGTGTAAAATCCGAAATTTTGTCAATCACAGTTATGTTGTAGTAAATGAGCCTTATAACATGAATGTTTCCGTATGATATTAAACGAGGACGTCTGCGCAGAAAATCCCCTTTTAAAATCAATTTTGCTGTTAATCGCTAGATAACCAGTAGACATATTACAAGAAGAATTGCTTGAACGATTACTTTTATGAAGAAACATGGCAAAAGAACAAAAAATAACGTCTGAAATTTCTGAATATTAATTAATCTGTTTCGTCATTCAAAGTACAACGGTTCTAACTTCAGAAAAATACTGAAATAAATTTAAGATTGTCCTCTGATCCTATGACTTCTACGAGAACGATTAGCTAGTAAAATGAATGATATCACAAAAAATACAATACAGAATAATTTTTTACATTATTTTAATATTTGTTTTTCTGTCTGAAATCTGACTTTTATTTGAAAAATAATAATTATAAAATTCTATTTTATTTTGAGTCTAAAAATTTTATAATTTACTCACAAATAAATAAATTTTGCATTTTTTACTTAATTTTTTTAATATTCCTAGCTTTATAATAATTTATTACCTAAAATTCTGAGTCTTTTATACTGTTTGATGTTAAAAGGTGGATTTACGCAAAACTTGAATTTGAATTTTTGCAAAAATTAATAATTGTAATATCTTTTGGTTTTCGTCAATAGGTTCAGTTTCTACTCTGTAACTCGTAGAGATATCTTTAACCCTATTTTTTATGTTCAATACAGTCCATTCATTTTTTCGTCGTTGAGAAATATTTTTAAAATCTCCGAAGTCCCCTCTTTAAATACATGGATTCATATCTCACAGAGAGTTATTTGACTCCTTTAGGGACGTTCATGCGAAAACGAGCAGCACAAGTTCATTGCTACTGAAAGATTGCTACTAAAGAAAGAAAGTTTAAGATTAGTTTGTTAAGATAATCATGAATATCAAATTATGCATATGAGAATCAGTTGAAACAAATTACTTTTCAGAAGTGGTCGACCTGCATCCTGTCCAAGATCATGTCACATTTTAACTTTCAATATGGAAAACTTGTGACGAGTATTAAAATGACTTGTTACCGATTAGTACCTATTACTTCTATAAAACGTAACATCCCCGTTCCTAGAGCTTATATCGCTCTTGATCTGTTTTGAACGGATGAAAGTGGGAATGGGGTGATTCTTTTTTTTTATCTGTTCGGTGAATGGCA
This sequence comes from Araneus ventricosus, assembly GCA_013235015.1. NCBI lineage: Eukaryota > Metazoa > Arthropoda > Arachnida > Araneae > Araneidae > Araneus > Araneus ventricosus. The sequence continues at coordinate 38,787 of BGPR01007176.1, read as the reverse complement.
GAAGAGTAATGGCATTTTAAACAAATTGTAATAAAAAAAATTAGTACCTCATTCAAAACATTGCATAGCTACCACTATTTCTAATTTAATTTATGACATATAGATGATATATTTCATTAAAATTTTGTTTAAAAAAGTTGAATGTCGCGTCATTTTAAATTGCTGACCTTCAATATAAAATATGAAGGGCAGCATAAGTATTCGGAAATGATTTGTGTGGGGATGAATTTCTGCACATGGAAAGCCCGCATTTTTTGTAATGCACGCGATACTGTACTTATCAGCTGCCAAGAACTTTCAGTCACAATTTATTGGGATATTACACTTATCTTCAATTTACTACTGAATTGTTCCTTCCCTTTAGTTTCATGTTTGAATAACTATTATTTAGTATCATTAGAATCGAAATCTTTGTGCGATTAAAATTATCTATATTTTAAATGAGACCACTGCTTGTGAAATCTTCTCAGGCCCACCTCAAAATTAATTTCGGAATATTTAATAAGGGCTTTCCAATTAATGAATTTTTAAAAAGCATTTAAGCTGAGAAGTGCTTCAGCACAGACATTCAGTATTTAAAATTTAGCCCACTTTTGGGTTGATTGATTTTCTCTTTATTTCAAATTGCTAACCTTAAATTTACAAATTTATGGCGGTATAAATAGTAAATAAACGAAACGTTATAATTGGTATCACTTCAGAGACAGCAGCGCCACTCGAGGGGCAGAATTGCAGATAATTGTGTACAAGCTCCTGGGTTTAAATCGTAACAGTGATTCAATTTCTTTTATCGATAATATCGTTTATAATAATTTTAAAGTACCTCACTTAAAGATCCATCAGATTATTCAGAATTGTGCTAGAAATTTCATACTTCTTATAATGATCGATGTTGAATTAAGCGTATTCAGAACTGCAGATCATAACTCATTAATCATTCGTTCTAATTCGATATAAATTAAACAACGTTGTAGGCATGCACTCTGAAAGCATCTCCCAATACTTTTCTTAAAATTAAGGACTTTCAGAAATTTTGAAGGCAAAGTGTATTACATTGTATGTAACTGTATATACTTAATTTCTTTTACGGTTGTAAAATCTTTCAGCCTCAGTTTTTCCAAACGCCATGTTCTATCACAGAACAGAACGCCAGCTCCTAACCCGTGACCAGACATGTCACTAAAAGCTTTGATGAGCAAGACACGGAAATTTTATTTAAGAAAAAAAAGAAAACAAAATAAACAAAAAGAAAGAAATATTTACACTATGTTTTACAGAACAGGCATTTTCACTTTTACAGCTATTAGTTCGTAATAGTCTTCTTTTCTTTAGAAGTTGTTAAAATAAAATATCAATAAATATAACAAGTTTGTTTAGTTTCATCTTAAAGTGAAAAAAATCGTGTAAATGCATAGGTAATATGCTTGATCCAATTGATGGATATGTTCATATTCGACACAAATCTACAATATTTGGTGTGAGGAATACATACCAAATTTCATCCAATTAGCTCACTTTGCGTTTTAGTTGTTCTCATTGACTTTTCGTGTATAGCCACTATGGAACTGAAGAACCTTCACCCGTTTTGTACATTTTTATTTAATTTAACATGTTTCATTTTTTAAACGGTGGAATTTTGTAATCTATTTTTCACGAACTTCCTTCCGGCCTAGCGGTTTAAAATTTAATATAAAAATAAAATAGAAAATAAATAAGAAGTTCTGTGAACAGTAGAATTTGCGTCGAAAAAAAAATCTAACATTTTCTCTGCACCGCAGTCTCTGCAAGTTAGCCGATTTTCGGTTTTCGAATAGTAATTATTTAAAGAAGTATCTGCTTTTATGAGTTTTTATAAAATTACAATTGGATGTTTGCTTTTATCCGTATTCACAAAATCACAACTAATTAACATTTGCTGTTGTCGGTATTTTTGGAGTCATTTGGAATGGAACCCCGTTTTGCTAGAATCGTTGAAACAAATCTGAGATTTATGTAAAACGGCACATCAAGAGGGCCAGCGTCTTGAAACGGAATCAAAAAGTTTTACACATGAGTTGTTTTAATGACTTCAAGAAAATTTCACGCCAGATATGAAGAATATCGAAGAACACGTCTGGTCTTGACTGCGTAGTAAACAAATTAAAGATAAATGGCGAAGGTCGAGTTAAACAAGACCTCGTTTTGCTCCGTCAGTAAAAAAGAATCTCTTTTTTAGAGCTGAAAAAACTGTGTTGTTAAGAATTATTTTTAGTCAACTTGTTCCGTCTATACCTTAAATTTTGCACTTAATATAGTATCCGCAACAGTTAACAACTAATCCAGTTTCCATTTCAGCGCGTTTTGTTTCAGGGCAACGCTGGGGAACGTGATATCTAATGTGACTATACGTCCCGTTTTTAGGTAGCTAGCTTCTTCTCTCAGCTTTTCGAAAGCACAGCTTCTGAAGGCCTAAATGGTCCGTATTCAGAAAGACGGAAACACACGGTAACAATTTCAAACAAAGGGGCGAAATTTTTTTAAAAATCCAATGGAAGCGCCTGGTAGCACAACGATAACTAGATGCGCAGAATAAGACTCACGCATATACAATTTAGTCAGAAGTCTGCTAAAATATATAACATCGCGAAAAATGACAGAACGTAACACTGGGAATGTTTGAGCCGAAACTCATTGGTGGAATTTTTCCCTTTTCAACAATAATTTGTAACATACGAAAGACCGTTAAAGTGTAAAATAAACATTATGACATTAAAACAAGTCCGCTTTTTTCTAAATTTCGCACTGATTGGGAGAGATTTACAGGAATACGTATTGGAAGGCAGTTAATGACACTCGACCTTGGCGACAAACTTGGCGAGCGTTTAGGAACCTTGGAAGAAATGTGGTGAACTTGGTGACAAAATGAAGGTTTCAGAATATACAGGAATTGTCTCGGTATCTCTATTAGGAACAAAGTTATGGACAAATTCCACTATAAACGCAGATTCCTTACATTCAATGAGCTAGCGAAGCTACTAGGATCCGTCTCCCGCTGCTAGCGAAGCCGTAGGATGTGTTTAAAGTTAAAAAAATTTGCCCGGCGCCCACTTCAGATGCCGCAGCATTGCGAGCACAATTTTTCCTACTTCATGTCAGTATTTAAAAACGCAGATTCCCTACATTCAATGAGCTAGCGAAGCTACTAGTTTCCGGCTCCCGCTACTAGCGAAGACGTAGGATGTTTCTTAAAAATAAAAAAAATTCCGTTGCCCACTTCAGATGCTGAAAATGCAAATAACCAATCTGACTAACAAACAGGCTGCATCATGTCGGCTATTTTACACTTTAACGATGCGTGGACCGTTATTCTATAGAATAACTAGTTAAAGTGTAAAATAATAGTTTATTTAACACTTTAACTGACTTGATCAGTTATTCTATAGAATAACTAGGTATTCTATAGAATAACGGATTTCATACTTTAACGCTAACATATATACTAAGCCCATACATCTGAAACAAGCGCAGCAGACAGCAGCGTCATTCCTGAAATCAAATTATGGCTTAGTTGCAACAAAACATGTGCAAGGCCATTGAAATGTTATGATTTAAACGTGTATAAAAATTTGAAGACTTTTTGGTTCAGGGAACCATGAATATAAAAAGATGCATAAGACACTCAGTTGAAATTATATTTCCAGGAAACATGTTAGTCTTCGGATTTGTCTATCTTTTATCTAGCCGAATATTATGTCGCAATTGAACTTTAATTAAGCAAACTTTTGGCACGATAATGAAATTACTTATTACTGACTAGCTGCTCCTTTCGGTTAATAGTAAAACAGTAATGATATTTTGACGAAATGTAATGATTATTTCATTTTCAATGTATTGCATTACTATCACTATTTCTAATAAGAAATATTCTTTAAAAGAGATATAAATTTTCCTTAACAATGATTTCGTTGTCAAGGATTTATAAATTACTGACCTAAAAAGTTTAGGTTGGCATAAGTAGCAAAACGCAGAATCGTAATAAGTGGTACCATATTGAGAACTGCTGGAGGGGGGTGTCAATCATGTTTAGGAGACGCTCTACTAAAATTGGCCCTTCCACTTCGTTCGAGTATATAACTCTTCCTTAGTATCATTAGAATCAAACTTTTTCACGATTTAAATAATCTCTATTTTAATTGAAACCACTGCTTGTGAAATCTCCACAGGCCAACCTCAAAACTGCTTTTAACTAATTTGATAAGGTTTCTTCTATTAAGGAATTCTTAAAAGAGCTAATAAGTGCCTCGGCACTGGCACTCAATATTTAAATCTAAGTCAAGTCATTCGCACGTTTTGGTTGGCTGGATTTTCTCGTTATTTCAAATCGCTCAACTTAAATTTAAAAATTTAATGTTGGCAGACGTAGTAAAAGAATGAAATGTAGTAGTTTGTATCATGTCAGAAATGATAGGGATGTAATTCAATGATACATATTAGAAGCGACCGTAGCGACATTCAATGGCCAAGATGGCAGGTCATTGCCTACAAGCTCCTGAGTTCAAGTCGTAATGGTATTTCAATTTCTGTTCCCGATAATATCTTCAATAATCATCTAAACGTATCTGAATAAAAGATCCATCAGATTATTCAATATTGCGTTAAAAGTTTCTTGGAGATGAGTAAAAGTAAGCGGAATCAGATCTGTATCATCATAACCTTATTAATACTTCAGCCTTATCCGATATGAACGAAACAACGTTGTGGGCATATAAAGTAGCTGAAAAAAAAAGGATCCACCGAGAATTATTCTGCCGCTAATCATTGCTTCTTAAAACTAAAGATACCGTTTTACAGGAAATAACGTAAACTAAAAGATTCTAGGTTGAAATCCTCTGAAGGGGTTATCTACATATTTAAAATGACACTAACTTCAAACTTCTCAATGGCAATTCCCTTTTCTGATGCTATAAATAAATCTCCCATGTAAAAATACCCCAGGACATTAATTTTGGTTAATATATCATAAATAAATTGGAATATATTTGACATTTTGTTTTCTTCACATAAAAGGGATCGTCTCCACATTTACTAACTAAAGTTATCTGCTTTCCTTTAAATGTCGGTATTAGCATTCCAAATTATTTCGCACTTTCGTTATTTTCAAAGTAATGATCTACATTTTAAAATCGATAAAATTTGATGCTTAAAAATAAATCGATTAATATTACAGCACTTTAATTTATAAAGTTTTAAATATATATGTTTTAGCAAACCAATTGTAAAGGTTGCTGCTTTGAATTCATAGGTGAACATGTTTATCATTATGGTCTATGGCAGTAGGGCCAGAATTACCACAACAAAGAGTTGCTACTGCATCTCATTAGGCAAGGTAACTTGGAAAGGTACAAACCACCGTTGACAGGTATGCATGTATGTACTGGCTCGTTCAGGTGTGTGAGGAAACATCACGCAGCACTGAAGAAGCTAACTCATAATAACAATTATGACTTTAATAAACTTAACAAGATAAAAGTAAAAGTAAGGTAAATGATAATTGAATTAACATGTCGACAACAGGAACATAAATCATATCAAGAGCAAGAGATGATAGATGATGCTTGAGCCTTTATAGTACTCAGCTCTCCACTACGCATGAGCAAGGTATGCAGCGCACGCAGGACGAAGCTGTTGCAACAGGCGTCCCACTCCCCCCAGTCCGGAGTTAGTAAGCTTGATATGGTTCTACCAGCCTGACCCTTCTACCGGATCTGGTAATTGGTTGCTTCGAAACCTTCTGCCACTTTGACTCCGCTGTCTTGCTCAAAGAACTTTTACTTGAGACATCAGGCAATACATGTGCAGGATTCAAACCATCAATAGACACTGTAGACTGACGTTTATTAACGATCAGTGTGAAAAACGTTTCGTTTCGACGAATAACCTCGAATGGCCCCTGGTACGGTTGCTCCAACGGTTTACGAACCGTATCACAACGCACAAAAATATGTGATGAGGCACGAAGATCAGGATGCGCAAAAGAATTACTACATGAATGATGAGAGGTAGACACAGGTCGGTGCATCCTTTCCACGATCCCATTTGCAGCAGGATTAAAAAAAGTCGTTCTAGTCTTGCTAGCGCCTAAAAATTTAATTAGGGCCTGGAAAATATTCGATTAGAAATTGGATCCTCTGTCAGAAGTAATAGTTTCTGGAACTCCGAATCTTGAGATCCAAACCGCATACAGCGTCTGGGAGACTGTTTCAGTCAACTGGTTAGACATCGGGAACGCCTCAGTCCACCTGGAAAATCTATCAATGCAGATTAGTACAAAAGTATAACCTGTCGTTGAAGGTAAACGTCCTGCGACATCAATGTGTACGTCATTAAACAGTGCATTTGGCAATTTAAACAACCCTAATGGGGATTTAGTATGCCGATGGATTTTAGATTCCTTACATGCAATGCAAAATTTACACCATTCCTGAACATCCTTATTAACCGATTTCCAAACAAAGCGCTGCTTGATCAAATTAGTCGTGGCCTTAATATCAGGGTCTGACAAACCATGCAACATTTCAAAAACTCTACGTCGAAATGTTTCTGGAACTTACGGCCTGTCCTTACCTGTAAAAATATCACAGTACAAAAGACGCTTTGATGACGGTAAGCTCAACTGCTTAAGTTCTAGACAAGTAGATCCGAGAACAGATCGCAACTCGACATTCGAATCCGAGCGATAGCCATTTCGTCAAAATCGATAGATTCGGCAACCGAAATTGCTGCTATCCTTCAAAAAGTATCTGCGACTAAATTGGTTGAGCCAGATATGTAACGAAGATCTGTGATAAACTGGCCTATGAATTCTAGGTGCCGAATTTGCTTTGGAGAACTCTTTTCATGATTTTGTTTGAAAGCGTACGTGAGTGGTTTATGGTGAGTAAATACCAAAAAATCACGACCCTCAACAAAATAGCGAAAGAACCTAATGACAGAATATATATCTAAAAGTTCTCTATCTACGTGCTGTATTTGCGCTCTGCAGCATTTAATTTTCTGGGGGAAAAAACAAGGGATTCAGTACCACCTTCAACATGTTGTAATACTGTACTAATTGCAGTTTCCGAATCGTCTGTAACAAGTGATACTGGGATGTTGTGTTTAGGATATGGGATATGCAAGTATTGCAGCATTTTCCAACAACTCCTTCATATATTCATTTGCTTGTAATTCCGAAACCAAAAATGCTGGCATGATGAAACATAGTATTCCAGTATAAATTTTTATGTAGATTCGAAATATTCTAAGAAAAATATTGTTTCCATCGGAAATTTTGAAGTTAGTGCAATTATAAATATGTAGACGACCTCTTTTGTTCCTTTTAGACCTGGGATCTATTAGGAGACGTTATTTCCTGAAAGATGGTACCTTTTGTTTTAAGATAAAATGATTAGCGGTGGAATAATGCTGGGTGGATACTTTTTTTAGCGACTGTACTCTGAAGGTATCTCCCAATGCGTTTTCTGCTCTTAAGTACATTGAGACACTTTCAAGGCAATGCGAACTAAATTGTATGCAACTGTATAAGGGTGATGTCGTTCGCGCTTGAATAAGCTTCCAATCACAGACGTTAGAAACATTATCTTCTTCCGCAATAGAAATTCTTAGCATAATGCTTGATAAAAAAAATGAAGCTCAAATCAATTTATGAGAAATTAAAGTGCCTATTTCTTTTTTCTTCATACATCATAAATATTAACATTTTTTTTCTACCGAATCATGCATAGCTGAAGATCTCTGACAGATAAACGGCAATAAATTCGGATAAGTGAGATCTATGCCCGTTTAAAATCTGAAATATTTCTATTATTTTATTTTACGAATCCAAAAGTCTCTGTTTTACGTACTTGTAACATGTTTTAAAACACATGACATGGAAAAAGAAAAAAAGGCCTGAAATACAAAAAATTAGGAGTGTTTTCGACAATATCGTGCAAAGTCTGTGATATGGTGGCACTTTGCCATATAGAAATTATTTTTAGTTTCCGGCAACACTTGAATGATATCATGCATAGTGCTATTCTAATATATCTAATAGGCTAATTTTGACACTTATTTGAATTGATTAACTTCACCGATTTCTGAAAGATACATGAGAAATAATTTCGTACAGAGTAGAGACATTATTTTCTGTAAGGTGAAAGAACTCAGGGAACAAAATCTAAGAACGCCCAAATAAATTTAATGCATAGATTTCAATAAATTTCTAATAAATTACGTTTAAAATACTAAGACTAAGTTAAGTGTGAAGTGAAATTGAAATCCAAGATTCCTTTTAGAAAAAATTAAAAAAATTAACAAAAAACATTTCTTAATACTTTTATTTTCATAAATATTAAAGCTTTTTAAATACAGTAAAATATGAACGTTCTGAACGTCTTTCAAAAATTCTTCAATTGAATTATTTCCAGTTGAATTTGCCTTCTTTTATTGTTCAGTAGTATTTAATAACGCGACTGAAATTTATTATTATCTCATTCAAAAGAAGGCGCAAACAAAATCGCAAAGTTTGTTTACGATTGAAAAGTGAAATCACGTGATCCATCATTTGCTCTAGATATTGCCAAATAGTATAGCAAAATAACGCTGGGTAGAAAAGAATATTTCATCTTCAGTGTTGCTAATCCAATGGAATGAATATTACAGATATTTTAAATCATTTTATTTATTTCCCTCCCTGTTCCGCCATGTAATATTGATTAAATTTTGTATGAGTCTAAAATTGTTTACAGCTTGTGGACAAAATCAGTTTTCGTTTGTTTTTAAAATCGTGTAGTCCAGCCTGTAATCTTTTGAGAATCTATGAAATTGAAAAATGGTTTAGTGAAGCCAATATTCGACTTTCAATTAAAATTAAAGTTGCAGATATTTCTGTGAACAGTAGTCCTCGAATACGAAAAAAAGAAAAAAAAATCAAACATCGATTTTCTCTTCATCCCAGTCTTTCAAGGTTTAGCCAATTTTTGTTCTTCGAATGGGAATTACTTACACAAATATCTGCTTTTATCAGATACAGAAAAAAATTACAATTGTCTTTTGCTATTGTCGCTATTTTTAGAGGCATTTTGGTTCCATATGAGTTCCTGCCCCTTGATATTAATTTGAGATAAAAACTGATTTTATGATTCCAAAGTATTAATAATAGAAAATAATAATTGAAAGTTTAAAAAGTAGAAAATAATTAAATTTATTCGTCCTGTGAGGGGCAGACCTCACGTACAAAAAATGAATCTAAGATCTGCTCTTCGTCGTAATCTCTAAAGTTTCAGCCAATTTCCGTTTGTCGAATGGGAATTATCTACACAAGCCTGTGCTCTTATCAGTTTTCATAAAACAACAACTAAATTTCAACTTTTATTCTTATTAACAAAACCAAAATTTGATGGCATTTTCTGCATTCGTATTTTTGGAGGCATTTTGAAAGGAACCACATTTGGTTAGAATCGCTGAAAAAATCTGAGCATTACGTGATTCGGAACAATTCGAACGGCCATCGTCTTCAAACGCAATCAAAAAATAAAAATCCTTACCCATGCGTCGTTTTAATGACTTCAAGGAATGGATGAGAAATATGAAGAAAATTAAGAACACGTTACTTCTTGACTGCTTAATAAATAAATTAGCATACAAACAGACGAAAGACTAAACGTCCAGTTAGAACTGGACATCGCTTTAATCGATCAATAAAAAATTCTGGTTTTTAGTGCACGAAAAAAGTGTGTTATTAACAATTGTTTGTATCCAGTTTGTTCAGTTCATAAATTTAATCACTTTTTAAATTTTGCGTTTAATATTTGAATTCGTCTTTCGTTAACAATTAATGCCATTTCCTGTTTAGCGCTTTCAATTCTCAGGGCAAAGGCTGGGAGAATGTGATATACCTAATGTGACTATACGTCCCGTTTATAGACACATTGTCGAATTGACCAAAATCGCAGCTCCGGAACGCCTTAATGCCCCTGTTGCCGAAAAAGAAAAACACAAGGTAACAAATTCAAAAAAAAAGGCGCAAATTTTTTTAAAATATCCTATTGTAGCGCCAGATAGCAGGGCGATAATGAAGCATGCAGAATACGTCTCCCACGTATAGAAGTCAGTCAGAAGTCTGCTAAAATACATGACGTCACAAAAAATGGCAGAACATAACACTGGGAATGTTTGAGCCGAAACTCGTTGGGTGGGATTTTTCGTTTGCCATCAATAATTTAGAACATGAGAAGTTTCGTAAAATATATGTATATATCTCATGTGTGTCCGCAAAAACTGCAACTGTAGAAAGGGTCTTTTTTCTTAAGAAAAATTCGGACGTTAATTAACAAAGCAAATATTCAGAAATCCTGCTAAAGATTTCTAATTTGAAGTCAATACCAAATAAATTTAAGCAAATTTCTTCTACAGAAAAATATAAGACCACCACATAAATTATTTATTTTCAAGTGTTCATTGCTGTTGTTTCTATTGATAAATAAAAATTGCAGAAATATGCCTTTTCTCGAATACAAATGACAATACACAAAAATTAGTTAGATGTAATTTTTTAAATTAAAAATACGTTCTCACGTCGATAGAACAAACTTCTGGAAGGACTAAAATTAAACCTTTTTCTAATTTCCTTTCACTGCGGTTGCTCAGCTTTGTTTATATTCACGATTTGGAGGGAAGACATAGTTACAAAATGGCCCTTCGATATAGTGATCTTAGATATTTATTAAAATCTGGAGGTCAAATTTTTCCTACAAAGAATATACCAGAAATCCTACCAAGAATTTTTACATTGAAATCAACGCCAAATATGCTGAAGCAAGTTTATTCTTCTAAAAAATATAAGACAAAACATAAATTATGTATTTCCAAGCGTTCATTACTGTTCCTTATATTGATACATAAAAGCCTTGAAAATATCGTATTTTCGAAAATACATGCCACTACCTAAATATTAATAGATGTCCTATTTGAGGAAATAATAAATGGGCACGGTGGGTATATCCCTCGTCGCAGACATTGGAAACTTCTGGAAGCACTGTAATTTCTGCCTTTTCCGATTTTCTTTCACTTCGGATGCTCAGTTCTAATCATACCCACGATTTGAAGGGAAGACGTAGTTCCAAAATGTGTACCACGGAGAATGAGATTGATACTAACGATATAGTGAATGCTGATAATATCAAATTTTTCGTCAATTTAATTCGTTCATTTATGCATGTATTCATCGTGTAAGGAAATTAAAAAATCGGTAACATGATGTTGTAAATAAATTTATAAGGACTCATTGTACATTATTTATAAGATTCTTTCAATTTTTACCTATAATGATTATGTATCTTTTAGTATACCAGGCGTTATACGGAATACAATTTTTTTTGGTCATTTATTAATAAAAATTTATTGGCCAATTTTATAAATTGGCTCGAAACCATAAGTAAAATCTTCCTCATGTTTATACCTTTCTCTCCAGGTGAAGGGAGGGGGATTGGGCACCAGGCTTAATTGAATGAGAATGCGCCAGATAAGTAAGCTGATTTTCCTTAAAGTGTGCTGTAATATTTTATAGTTGAATTATCTCCACTCCCATGACAGGAAGTAGGGGAGTCTTTAAAGGGAATCTTTATTCTGATCCGTTTTCTTTTAACTGTGGTGTACTTTTAATTAATTAAAAATTAGACGAAATTTTGTTGTTTTTCCTTGATAAATACAAAAAACAAAACCACAAAAACATGACATTCTCAACATCTGATAATTCAATAAATTATCTTTTGGGTGATATCAATTAAGTTAACACTTTATTTCTTCTTCAATTGCAATAATTTTAATAAAACATTTTCTGGTATAATTTACAACAACATTTTTCTTATTTACTACGAATTTCAAACCGTTTTCATTGCTTAAACAAATATTGCGCGTTTCGCTTCCTGTGTTGAGAGCTAAGAATCTCAGTGGATTTTACTTTCTTTTATTTCATCATTTTTTTCTCTTTACAATCCGTTGTCCAAACTCACTGAGAAAGTAATATTTCTAGAAATTATATACAGTAAACTGACTGGTTTTGGTTTCCACGTTAAAATTCTTTTTATCATAATGTTTTTAATCTGGCTAAAGTAAAATTTAAGGTACACAGCAGTTTATCTCCACTTTGGATCGCCAATTCATTGCCGCCAAGATGAAGACAGATTAGCGATGCTAGAACATTTGTTTTGGTTGCGCAGGCATGTTCATATCCGTGTCTTTTGCTTGCAGTGATAATTATATTTGTGTTTTGCACATCAGCGACTCGATTTAATTGGTCAGCTATGTGCTATCTACGATTTCATTGGTCAATTTAATCAAATTTGAATAAAACTTCGTTTTGAATTCTACTTTTTGAATTTTGGCAGTTTGGATCGTGGATTTGTTTCGACTGACAAGGTTGGAAAATATGGCTTCAAATTCTTCATCGCGATGAAATTCGCGTGTGAGGTGATAAATTACTTTGGAATTTTAAAAAAAACCAAGATTCCTAACATTCAATGAAAAAGCTTAGCTACTAGGTTTTCTCTTTGCTGAAAGCGAAGCCGCTGATGTGTTCTGAAGTCTAAAATTTTGCCCGGAACCCACTTGAGATACTGCAGGCATCGAGTGCGCAAGATAACAATAAAATGCTCACTGCGCACCCAAACCAAATGTACACACATCTTGCTCTTGGCGACAAAAATGTCTTGATCCAAAGTGGGGTTAGGAATGTCTGTGTACCTTAAACGTCACTTTTACCTGTAATCTAGCTGGCATGCTGCTGGAGGTAAAATGTGCCGACCCATTTTAATTCTGAAATCAAAGGAAGATTTTGAAAAACAGCAGTGGTATCTCTATTCATTTCTCCTTCTGTGTGATATAGATATAAAGGAAGTAGTTTCACTAGACATTTAAATGTGCATGATGTGTTAGCAATACCTTTACCACTATTTTAATTCTAAAATTTTCTGTATAAATTTTTAAAAATGAACTACCAACAGAGTCACTGTATCTGGCATAAGTCTTCAATTTTAAGCCTGGACTTTTATGTCCGGGATGGTAAATTTAAATTAGAATTGAAGCTCAGAAGGGTAGAGGGGATAAACGGGTGAAGTTGTTTTTCAGGTTTCCTTGACATTTGTTAGCTTAGCTCAATGGATTTAGCTACATGATATATACTTGGAAACGGGTAGGTCGATGAAACTTAAATATTTCAAATCTTGAATGAATGAGGAAATCAATGTTAAATTTAAAGAAAAAAAATACAGTATATAAATTAATATCAAAGAAAAAGTAATTTTTAAAAAAAATTTAGACGGTGTAGAAATAAATTTTGTGCTCTAGTTTAAGGTTATTGTGAAATGAACTTCTTAGTTCTGAAGAGTGACGGAACAGTCATGTTAAAGCACAGGTTACCGAACAGTCATGTTGAAAAATAGTGTTTTGCAATAAGGAAAACTACAATGCGTGAACATTCATCAATCGAAAAGAGTCAAATTATTCTATACTTAATGTCGGTATCAGGTTGCTTGCAAGACTGACGAAATAATTTAAGTTCTGTTTCAACGAATTTGCATTCGAATTATTCACATCTGTATTCATTTTTCAAAGGTAAATTAAATTTAGACAAAAACCAGACATTTAGAAAAGCATGGATATTAACAAGACTTATACCACTATTTTAATTCAAAATATGTTTATATATATATTTTAAATAAATAATTAAACATTAAATAAAAAAAATTTTATTTTCTTTAATTTAAAGCTTGCACTCTTATGTCCGAGCTGGTAGACAAAAATACAGTTGAAATTGTAACCGATTCAAAAGTAGAGGAGAAAAAATGGCTGAGGCTCTATTTTTTCTTTTGAGGTTTCAGCGACATCTGTCATCTCAATGGATTTAGCTATATGATATCTGTTTGGAAAGGGATAATACGATAAAATTTCATCAATTTCAATCTTGGGCAACTGAGGAAAACAATGTTAAATTAAGGGAAAGAATTCTACAGAAATTAAATTCGTATCAAAGAAAATATAATATTTTAATTTTCAGACGGTGTAAAAATAAATTTTGATCCCTAGTTATTGAGCCTAGTTATTGTGGAATGAAAGTTCTGAAGCGTGATAATACAAAAAGGGCGATGTCTAAATGCCATGCCGTTCTCCAAAATTCTTTAGCATAACAATGCAAGTATTTTTGAATTTTGACCAGATTTTACACCCCCATACATGGCAGTTCTACAATAGAATCTATGAGAATCGGATTTTACGAGTGAGTTTTGAGCAGAGGATTTGCGTGGCTTCTTTTATTAAATTGCTATAATTTAAAGCAATAGGTCAATCTAACTTTTCATAATATCGCCACATTACGATCGACGAATAATAACTAGTTTGAAGCTGCTCATAACGTAACCGCTGATCTTAAATCAAATTAAAATCAAAATCTATTGATAAATTGTCATTGTAAAGGATAAATATGAATTCTTTTAGAAGATTTTTATGGAATTCCAATTGTGAACATTTGATTATGTAACACTGATGCATTTCCCCCCTCTGATTTTAAGTGACATCTCTATGTGGAAATTTACCATGAAGATATCACTACTGATAGTAAATGTATCTGTGTTAATCATACAGTTGTGCAAATAATTATGCTGTATTTTGGTTTCTTTGTTTGTCACATGCTGTAAATACCATTTTTCTTTTGGAAATGGCACTTCACATAACTTCTGAGTTGCTCTTTTTACTTTACCTTACTTTTAAAATTTATAACAGAAAAGAAGAGCAGACTTTCATCTAATAATCAAATGTGAAACTAGTATCATTTTGTATAGGACTTAAAAATAGCTTATATAGTAATTCATATTTTACTTTATTACAATTTTTATGAAGTGTTTGTTAAGAATTGAATTGCATTAGATTCAATTATCGAATAATTGTTACTTTATTTTGATAGCATGATAATTTTTCATATGTTTTGATTATAGTCTATATAGCTTGTACAAATTCTGACACTGAAATGTCTAATCTTATCGATTTTTTAAAGCTTTTCTAAAAAGGAATATTTTTACAACATTGTCCTTGGAAGGTTGTTTATGGTTCGTGTTTTAGTACGGCCCAAAGATGATGAATTGAATACTGTAAAATTTTGATCATGAATTATTTGAAAATTGATCGTACTCTTTATATTGCTTTCACAACTTCATGTCATCAGAGGTAAGTAATTCTCTATTCTTAAATTAATTACATCATAAAATCAGTAGTGTTTAAATTTCTAAATATGTGTATCTCCTCTAATATTTGGAATTTCCCACTTTGCAAAATTTGAACAAGATTGAAAGAAACTGATAGGAATTCTTAGTTCGGCATTTAAACACATTTTTTTTATCTTTCTTACCCTGTTAACATGATAATATTTATAGGATGGACTGGACACTATCAATAAATTTTGAACTGAGTGATGAAACATGCATAATGCAAAACTCGGTCAGAATTCTCTTCAGCAGTGGTTTTGAAATAGCGGGTAGCCAAATTGAAAGAAATATATTTGGAAATTTTTTCTGCTTCTTACAATACGCTCGTTCAACTGCATTCTGTAATTCTGTTGATGCACTTCATTTATTGATTTTAAGAGTTGCAATCGGTTAAGTGCATATTTTATTTTTCAAGTACAGTGGAACCTCAGAAATCCCAACTAATTGGGGCTGACCTCTGTTCGGATTATTCGGTAAAATACTCTTGGTATACCAAGTAGGTCGAGTATTAACTTTGGATGCTCTGTGAAAGAGTACAGATACTAGCGGCGATCCGCACGGTACAGTGGAACCTTAGGCAAACAAGTTGATGGTAGTCACCTTGAACTGAAGTGATTCATGGTTATTTTGACAACGCGTGTTAGAAATAGCCTAACGGATTAAAAGGTTCGGGGTTGGTTTTACCTGTTTAGTTCGATCGAGTCGAGCCAGTGTTTACTTCAATTATCTTGTATGTGTTGCCCTATCGAAGCCTGACAGCTGTTGTGTCGAAGTGTGCGCCGTGTAAATGAATTAAATCTTGTTGAAGAACATTATTACTGTTTTCACATGACATTGTTTTCATGGTCAAGTATCAAGATCAAGGTAATTCCGAGGAAAGAGAAGAAGTAAACGTCTCGACGATTCTTATATCACACGCAGATGCAGCTTGTACACTGGAACTGGCACTACGCAATGTAGAACAGCAGGCTGTCCCTACACTGACCGACTTGATGTTTATCGGCGCTGACGCAATATTGTGCAGTCAAGAAGGTTTACTTTCTTACGTAGAAAAAGATAACACATTTTGTTTTTGCTAAAAGAAGTGCTGCATTCATTTTTAAATACCAATTCAATCGTTTCGTTTAAGTTAGGAATAAACGTTAGCTTTTTTTCTGGTTCGTCACTGTTATTTTTTTTTTCATTTTTTAATAACGAATTGTCAGAAAATTTTAAAAAATACTTGAATTTTTCAAATTTTTGGTTTCTTGGGGTTTGTATCATTTGAGGTGTAATAACTATGAAGAAATAAACATATGTATTCAGTTACAGAGAGGTTTTTCTTGTTATAGACAATTATACTTTTCAAAGTCAGTTACAAACTTAACTTTTTGAATTACAATCAATTAATTAAAATACGTTGATTGTTTAATTAAAATTTCTTTACTAAAATAGTTTCCCTCTTCAGGTTAAAGAAATAGTAACTAAATAATTCTATTAATCCATTATTACATTATTCAGAATCACCTTAAGCACGGCAAAAGTGGTATTCTGCCAAATATGACCCACTGGATATTTTTATAAACCCCGAATTTTAGATCCCCCGAACCAGAAAAAAAGCATGTTCTGTATAATGTCTGTCAGCAAACAGGATAACACAAAAATGCAACAAGCTAGATAGATGAAATTTTCTATGTGGTTTTGTTACTAAAATTATAGATCTGTGTAAAGCGGGACATTCACCAGTGTTCTAGTCCACTGTTTTTGGATCACAGGATACCAAACCCATTCGTCATTGTGAAATTCCGGTAATAATTGTCGTAGACTGAGGGAGAGAGATTGGAATTCCAACATTGTTGGATTTCCATTCATCCCTTTCGGCCATAATAGTGAAATATGATTCTTCGAGGTGGGCGATAAATAAACCTTGTGTGGGGGAGCGTCGGGGGGAGGATTGTGCGTGAGAGTCAGACTGGAGAAAAAAGGGCGGGGAGGGGAGGATGCTCTCCCCAGAAAGCGAAAAACCCCGTGTAGGGGGAGTGTGGGTGGAGTAGGGGGTTGAAGCAGCCGTCAATTCGTTTTGGAGGCTTTTTGAATGACCCACCTATCAGCTTGGAAGGGTGGAAAACAAATCGGTTGTTGGTCCAATTGGAGTAGAACAACCCTATGGTGAATGTCCAGCTTAAAATTTGGGACCAAATCTGTCAAAGAGTTGACTTTCTGCCGTTCTGTTTATTCTTTCGTATGTCAACGTGTTAACTTAACAATGCAACGAGTTATACCGTAAATTTTAGTGTATGATTTTTACATGTTAAGATTGAGACTCGGATCACGATGTGGTGCTTAAGTTTAATGAAGTTTGCATATGCGCATTCGTCGATTCCAATGATGAAGCCATGAATTTAAAAAAACTGTTTTATTAAAACATTAAAATCATTTAAAAACACAACTAAAATCCGCCTTAATGCATGCACCTAGGTGATCGTGCAGTTTACCTCAAGTGGAGCGTGCTATTACTGCGAGTGAGAGCGATGAAATGAATGTCTGAGCCTTTTATGCTCAGACACAAGACAACGCCTCCTATGTGACATCACACTCAGCACAGCGCATCTTGAAGTTAAAAATTTAACTTTGCATATCAAAACAAGAATTACATTCACCACATACACCACCACTGTAGATCTGTTCTCATATTGCCCTATAAGTAAACAAGGTCTCGCCAACCCGATGGTACAATAATGGTGGTGCTCTTTGGGATGAAAGATCGTACCTCGGTAAAACGGGGAGTTGTTTCATGAGCCACTAGTAATAGGGGCTATAACGCAGGAACAACAATGTCCGACTATTCTGTCGTGGCGGCAGGTCATTTATGCGTATATTCGGATGCTAAGGCAGGGCGGGGTGATATTCCTTGTGGTTTATGCTTCTGCATTTCTGAGAAAAATTTGAAGGACTTACAGAATAACAAGTTATCACGTATTAAATCAGCTTCTGACAGCAACGCATGTAAAAATATCTCACTCGACGAAATGCCAACGTCCATATAATTAAAAGCATTTTTAAAAATGTATTCAATAATTTAATATAAAAAATAATATTTTATAAAATACACAAAATCCTGTTATTTTCTGAACCTTTCTCTTTAATTAAAATTAGAATATCTGTTGCACCAAACCAATTTTAAATTTACTAGGTAACTACTCGAATATTACAGACTGCTAATTATTTTTAAGAATTATTTTTAAGAAAACCACTGAAATATAATGTTTTTCCCTTAAGTTACTTATAATTTTAAACAATGATACAAAATTTAATTAAGTATTGGAAACGGTAAGAAGGAGGCAATCAAATTTAATGATTTGAAATATTTATAATATTCTTATTCCATATGAATGACAGCACTAATAATACAATAATCTTTCCTGTGTGTTGAAATATAGCTTTTAATTAATAAAAAAATTAACTTTTCAATTGATTGTCTTGAAACCTGAACTAAAACCCTCTTTATCCAAAGCAAAATTTGAAGAAATTCAGTTCTGAAATTTGTATTTCTATTGCATATAACCTATTTATTCATTTCAGTTTTGTATAAATGCTACACATTATTTAACAGAAAATACTGTGAGACCTGAATGATTTTTTGTTGCTCTAATATGTGGTGATCTTATTCGCTGCACAGCATCAGAAGTTGTAAAAGGGGCTTGAAAAATAAACGTAGATTTCTCCCAAAGAACTGCTGATCTGAGGTAAAGTGAGCAAAGTGTTTCCATCAGCATGTGTTGAGAAGAAGGAAGAAAAGTGAGAAAGGAATCAGAATTTTCCCTTTATTCGAGAATTTTCCGTTCGCCAAGAATCTTTCTCTTCCCAGATTTCGCGTTTTCTTTCTTTCCCAGTCGAAGTTATATTTGTTTTTCAGTGAAAACAACCCAAATTAAAAGCGTCTAGATTGCTTAATAAATTTTTTATTGAAGTTTGATTGGCCTTTTTCCGAATTTAGTTATATTACAGAGTAGTATGCTGAAATAGAAATTAATTACAATCTTTGAGCACAATATAACTTTGAATTTTGCAATAAAATGTTTTCTTATCATGTAATGCACAAGTTTGTATTTTTCAATAAAAAGTTATATAATCATGTACTGCAAAACTTTGTTTCTTTTTTCAAAAAAGTTTTTCTGATCATGTACTACAGTAAAGTTTCATTTCTGTGAAATTGGTGTAAATCTCTGCAAATGAGTGTAAGAAATGCGGGGAAAATAATTTAAAACTGTGTTACTGAACCAGGAAAAAACAATTGCCTGCTATCAGCTTAGCAAACGCTCGTATCGCTTAAAGTAATACAGCATTCATTTTACAATCGCATTTTGTCTACATATACTCAGGAATACAAATTCAAAGAACAGAGAATAAAGTTTTTCACGAATGTAATGATAAATTCGAGACTAAGGCACTTAAAGAACAATTTTGTATAAGAACAAATGTACACAATTACAGTTAGGTTTTCAAAGTCAGTTACAAATTTCTTTACTGAAAAAAGCTTTCCTTTCCAGCTTATTGAATCAGCAAAGATATAATTCGATGAATCCATTATTACATTATTTATAATCACCTTAAACAAAGTAAAAGTGGTAGTCTGACAAATAAGACAAACCGTGCAAAATAGGGTTCACTTACAATTTTTTTTGACGTCAAGTCAGAAATATTCTTCGTATTTCCAGGAATGCGTATTTTTATACTCACCATTTGTTTCTGAGCATCAATTTATTAACAAAATGGAAATGTATTTTAATTTATTTAAGTATATTGATTCATTTTTACTTTTTCGTATAGAAAGAAGAGCTTTTGTATTCATCAAAGAGTTTGACCTGGATATTTTGACAAATCTCCAAGTTTTAAACCCCCTCCGCAACAGAAAAAAAAACATGTTTCGTATAATGTCTGTCAGCAAACACGATAGCACGAAAATGCAACAAGCTGGATGCATGAAACTTGCTTTGTTGTTTTATTACTGAAATTATAGATCTGTGTAAAGCGGGACATTCACCAGTATTCCAATCCACTGTTTTTGGAACACAGGATGCCAAACCCGTTCGTCACTGTGAAATCCCGATGATAACTGGTGTGGATTGAGGGAGAGATTGGAATACAAACGTTGTTGGATTTCCATTCATGCCGTTCGGCCATAAAAATGAAATATGATCCTGCGAGACGGGAGATAAACAGTATGGGGGGAGCGTTGAGGAGGAGGATTGTGCGTGGGACAAATACTGGAAAAATTAATGAGGGGAAGGGAACATTCTGCCGCCAAGAAGCGAAAATCCCCTTGTGGGGGATAGGAATGGTAGGTGGATTAGGGAAGGGCCGATGCAGCCGTTAATGTGTTTTGGATTTTTCTTGAATGACCCATTTCTCGGCTGGAATGGGTTGAAAAAAAACCGGTTGTCGGCCCAAATGGAGCAGAAAAGCATTATGTTGAATGTCCAGCTTAAAATTTGGGACCAAATCTGTCAAAGGGTTGAATGTCTGTTTTTCTGTTTATTCGTTCGTTTGTGAACGTGATAACTCAACAATGCAACGAGTTATGCTGTGATTTTCAGTGTATGATATTTACACCAGCACTATGGATCCGTTCGCATATTGAAAAATATAAGTAAACTGTTAGTTTGTTTGTCTGTCAGTTTGTATGTAAACACTATAAATCAAAGGCAGAGCAAGCAAGAAAGGAAATATGTGATATGTGGGAACGAATATGTCTCCGAAAATAAACTAAATACGTGCAGTATTATATAAATACGCCAGAAGTTCGAAGGAGAAATATTCCAGATAATTTAAATATTATTCTATATAAGTATTTCTCTCGTGCGTATCCCATAAGGCTCGATAATTGGCTATAGGTTTTGGCAACACCTTTAGCAAACGAAAAATAACATGATTTCTCTTTCCAAACGTAAATATGTCAGTGAATTTGGGAAGAAAAGAGCTTCAGAAATAAAAAAAAACTGACTATAAACTTTATGAAAAATGTCTTGTTCTCTAGAAATGTCAAAAAACCTAAATTATATGAAATTATATTTTTTGAAAAAGAAAGAGTATTAGTTAATCATTTTTAAAACTTCTAAATCTGAACTTATATTCTACACACAAAAATAAGAATGAAGCATTTTCAATGCTTAAGCTTTTTTTTTTCTTCTGGCGAACTTCTTAACGGGTGGCGCGATTATGGCGACTCTGACAACAAATATGATAAGCTCAAGCTTAAATGCTTTCTGCTAGGATGCATATATTAGCGGGCTATTCGAGCAGGATATGCATAGCAATCCTTCTGGATGTTGGTGAGTGTTAGCGATCAGGAAGCAGAGCCATCTATTGCTGAGTAAATCAATTAAGGACACAATTGACGAAAGCAGAGTTTTAAAAATTAAGTGATGAAACTAAATAACTTTGAAAGCAACTTGTGAAATATATCATTCTGTATTTTAGTGTGTTTACATAAATATGTCACTAGTGCTCCTCCCAGAAAGCGCGTTTATTTATATACAGGACTTGGAATCATCTACAGCATTTAATGGATCACGTGATTTCACTTTCCAAACTTAAAAAAAGGGTTCTTCTTCTTTGATAAATCAGAATTGAATATCAACCCAGCAGTTAAATATTATCAGAGAAAATGGAAGAAGACGAATTCACAACGCGCCAGTGAATCAATTGAAAAAAGTTTTGAATGGCGTTCAGAAAGAAGAAGAAGCAATCTGTTTCAAGATATTCAGAATGCTTTCCTTCATGTGGACGATCAGAGCGTTGATATTGAAGAGAACTGGCTTCTTTACAAATAAATTTAAATAATTTGTTTATAGGATGCTCTTCACGTATCTTGAAACTCTTATTTACCACCTTTTATTCACTTTCATAATTGTGAATCGAGCATAGTTTGTGTAACAGTCTTCCTGGTGGTTCACGAGCGTTAGCGAGCAGGGTCAGAGCTTTCCAGTTATAGTTCTAAAATAGAATGTCAAATCAATTCTGTTAGAAACCACAAATGTATGGAATTGTTTTCTTAAGCGTCCGTAAGGCTCTCCCATGCACCACAGTTATTTTTTCGTTGCCTACGTATTTTTTTGTACACGCCGCTGACATTTTTACCCATAATAATATTCTATTGAACAGTATAATAAAACCGCGAACAATATAGGATTACTTAATCGATCAAATTAATTTATATATTAAAGAAGCAAAATGTTCAACATCATCAACTCAAATTATCTAGATAATCGCTAACTAAGCTTCGAAATAAAAGACTTCTTATTTAAAATTATGCCATAAATTGAAACTTGCTTTACATAAAACTATTACTAAATCAATTAATAGTTATTAATTACTAAATTTTATAACACTTTCGAATTCATTAAGGAACATTTTTCTTAATTAAAGCTCTCTAAGATCTTTCTGAAAACTTCAGCCTACAAAAATGTAGTCAATTACTACTTACTTAGATTTAAGTCCCTTAACATAATAGAAATTCAGTTAATATATTAGAAATTTGTTTTATTTTCGTTATGTTCAAGCTCATATTTTCAAACAATGAATTCTATTATCGTAAAATTGTTGCGATATTTTTAAGGAATTTAATATTTGCACGATGCATGTTGTGCCGTCACAAAGGAAAAGAATTCTCATAATACGCACTTCAAAGAGTGCCTATTTATACAACCTTCCCTTTCGAAACAATTACCGTCAGCTTAAAAGAAAGGTATTCTTAAATTTGTGCTTGAACCGGCGATTCGAATATCTCTTTATCTATATTCTTCAAAACGAAATGATAAGCAGAAGTGGTAGTTTTGGAGCTCAGATTTTAATTGACAAAATTAAGACTATTGCACGGAGTTATATTCGCACTACATGGAGGATTTATAACTCATACTTTATTTATTTCAAGCAAAATATTTAGTATGAGTGTTCATGGGATAAAGGCGTACATTTTCGTGATGTTGTACAAATCGTGCATAGTATCGAAAATTAACAAATAATACTAACCTCACGGACAGCTCGTCCATTAAGGCTGCAGAACTCCCTGAAATTATTTTAAAAGCCCATTTCTCCCATTCAATTTAAGAATGCCTGGTTTGCGTTCCGCACAGCTCCAGTTGTTTCTGGGCCAACTAAAAGAAAGAAATGCCTTTTTTTCTCTCGCTTCTTCGGTATGTTTTTCTTCGATTTCTCTCATGGGTTGTTTACGGGGTTCTGTTTCAATTAATGTTGCTTCAATATAAACATGTCTGGTTGATTGATATTCGTTATCTTTAACGAACCGGGATGTACCGTGCATTTAAATTATAACCCTTTTATTATTATTTCAGGTTGATATTTTTCCAATAACCACCTTCTTTATATCGGATAATAATAATAATAATCCAATCTTACAATTTTTAACTTTGTACTTTATACCTTTCAGGTTTTAATAATTCATCTACATCAAATGACAGTACTAACTTGTTTCCACCAGCTTGGATATAAAAAACCAAGCTATAAATAAAAGAAAAGTGTAGAAGTGATGCCCGTATTATTGTTAGTTTAAAAATTTTAAATAGAAAATTTTCTTATTAAAATAGTGGTACACTATTAATATAAACAATTTTGAATATTTAATCTTAAGTATATGAATCTGAAATGTCTCAACTTTATTCGAAATCAATTGCACCTTTCATTAACTATTATTCTGAATTCAGGTCAATCCATTTACTCTCCTTACAAACATAAATATCTAAGAAAGTTCCTTAAGTTATTTGTGTGTTTAGTTCGAAATAATTTTAAGCTCATTTAATGAGGTGTAAAAACCACTTAAATATTTTCATCTACTTCATAGTGAGTTTTGAAACTACATATAACGCATATGATATGTAACAACACATAGTATATTTTAAAACCTAGAAATGGCGATTTCAAAGCTTAGGGGGCGCTTTCATAGTCATTTTGGTGTGCATTTGGAGTATTATTCATCGTTATTCGAAAGCAGGGATTCAACAATTTTCATTGTAAATAATTGGCAAAGGTCAGTAAAATATGTTACAAGCCTTTATATGCTGTAAAAAGAATGAAATACAAATAATAACTCAAAAAACATAATGTGTTACAGAACTCTTCGTTACAAGGGATATCTATACTTTGGAAAAAGTAAATAAATAAAACCTATATAATGGAAATTACAATTTTTAACGCAGATGCTGTATTTCAACCTTTGAGAAATTTCTTTTATAGTTCTGTTTCTTTCTGAATTGAAAAGCAGTCACTGATAAGACCAGAAAACGTTACTGAATGTAGTACTGTTACAAAAACTATAAAAATATTTTTTATGAATCAAAAGTAAAGTTGTTCTTTCCTATTACAACCCCCATTTTGGAAGAAAATAGAAAAATCATATAGAGAATGTATGGCGGAGAAGTGTTTTTCTATTTCGTTCAAAAATGGTGGGTGGTGAGAAGAAGGCGATCCATGATGACATATCTAGACAACATAACCTTTCATTTAAAAAGAATTATCGAAATCAGTTGGTTGGTTACTGCTGGCGAACTGTCCAAAGGTTTTTCCCCAATAGAGAATGTACAGATGGAAATAGTTTTTCGATTTCGTTCGAAAAAGTGGGGGTTGTCGGGGAAGGCGACTCTTGATGACATATCTAGACGTCATAAGCTTTCATATGAAACAAAACTTGTAAAAATCGGTCTGTTGGTTGAGGCTGGAGGACTCGGTGAAGCATGTTTTACCAAATTATTTTAAATAAATAGATACGCATAGCATTATTCAGATATATCTATTAGGCTGATTTTGACACTTATTTGAAACAATTAAGTACATTGATTTATGAAAGATACATGAGAAAGAATTTCGTGCGTTGATTAAACATTATTTTCTAAATGGTGGAACGACGACGGAAACAAAATGTAAGCTCGAAAAACATTATGGTGACTCTCAGCTTCGATTAGAACAATTTATAACTGACATGGTAACTTTCGAAGAGGCCTTATGACACACACAACGCTGAATGGCCAACCTTCCTGTGGATATTACTCCATCATTGATGGATGACAGAAGAGTGATGACGTCTGAAACATTTAGGACAATGCATATCTCAAATGGTCGTTATAATATCAATTATAATTCGCTTGAATATTTTCAAATGAGAAAATTCTCCCAAAATGTGTGCCATGATTCATCACTCATTTGTGCAAATACTATATACTTTGATGGCTTTTTTCCTTGCTCTCTAAAGCTTACCAAACCCCAAAAGAATGTCATAGCAATATTCTCAGGTTTTCTAGGCAAAATAAGCTGTCTTTGCCCCCTAAAAAGATGTTAAAACACATTTTAGCAGATACCATTTGAGCTTAATAAATTTATTTCAGAATATTCTTGCTGGCCTGTAATAAGATCTTCTTGATTTTGAAAATTTAGAATACTAACTGAATATTAAAATGAAACTAGCAGAGAAAATTAACGAACCGGAAAAAATGGTAAGCAAGAGTTTCGATATATATATAAAGACAGTCCTAAAAACATATGTTCAGAACATGATGCAATTTTGTTACCATGCTCAATGTAATAGAACCAACCATGAAAAAGCTAGAAAAAAGGAAAAACAATTGAGTACTATCACATTTAGTGAATAATCGCCGAGAAGATATTCCATTTCCAAGTCTGGCCAGCATGCCGAAAATGTTGAAATAAATTATTTCTCCTTCTTCCTGAACGCTTTTCAGAACGTTCTTCAACTGATTTATTTGCCAGTTGATTATTTCTTCATTCATTGTTTCATTAGATTTATAAAGTGATTGAAATTTATTATAAATCATTCAAAAGAAGTAGCAAGCAAAATTGCAATGTTTGCTTCAGATTAGGAAAACGAAATCACGTGATCCATAAATTCCTCTAGATATTACCAAATCGCTAAATGAAGCGTTTTTGGGGAGCCACAGTAGATAAGTAATTTGTACAATACTCTGGTGATACTGCGGATGTAAGAAATATTTCATCTTCAGTGTTGCTACTCCAATGGAATAAATAATGCAGATATTTTAAATCATTGTTATTTATTTGTCTTTCAGTTCCGCTTTAGAATGTTTTATTAAATTTTGTTTGAGTCTTTAAAATTGTTTTAAACTCATGGACAAAATAAGAATTCGATTTTTTAAAAAAAATTTGTATTCCAGTCTGTAATTTTTTGAGACTGTGAACTTGAAAATGGTTCAGTGATACCGATATTCTAATTGCAATTTAAATTAAAGTTACAGACACTGAAATAATAGTATTTTTAACATTTAAACTATTATGCATATTAATAAATTCATTTATTTATGTGCGGCTTGATATCCCGTCTTAAATAAATAAATCTTATTTCACTTGAATACTAAAATTATATATCAGTATATATAACCGTTTTGTGTAGTTTCATCGTAAAATAAAAAATCCAGTAACTGCTTAGGTAATGTGCCGCATCCAATTGAAATATTTGTTCAAAAGTTGAAAAAACCTACATTCAATACCTAGGAAAGCCGACTCAACGTTATGGTTTTAGAGTGCAGGTAGACTCTCTCAGAGGAAAATATTCCAGCAGACATATAACCATGGTGAAAATGTGGCCAAAATATACATCATATATTGAAGGAAAATTAAAATTTAAAATATTTAAACTTTGTGAAGTAAAAGAAAATTAATAAAAATGCAATGCCCAGAAAATTTTTTAAAAAATGAAAATAAGATAAAAAAAATACCCAAAGTAAACGCAGAAGTTACAGAAAACAAATATAAAAAAGGTATTTCACACAAATCTAAACTAAAGAAAATGCCACAACGTAATTGAAATAAAGACACGTAAGTAATCAAGCACACAGACACCATAAAAACCAAAACAAAAGTAGAAAAAAATTACATCACCGAAAAAGGGGCAAAAAATACAAAAAAAAAAGATCACAAAGTGTAAAACATCAAATTACCAAGTTCAAATATATTTATTTGTCTCTCATTCTAATAAAGATGAATGTCTGTGTGTTTATATTTTCGCGGTCTACAGAACAGACCGATAAACCTTGGGCTACCAAATTTGGTACAGATATACTTTGGAGGGTGGGAATTTGAACCTCGGAGCCAGTTTTTTTTAATTTTTCTTCTAGTTTTAATTATTTAAAAGTTAAATATATTTTCTCCGTTTTCGGCCATTTTTTGTCAATAATTTCCGAAGTTAATAACGCTCGAAAAATATTTTTATACCATTTTAGAGTGCGAATTTTCACCTTTCTAATGTTATTAGTTTCAATTCAGCATATTATTTAAGCGAATTTTAAAATATTTTTGAAAGAATCATCTATTGCTCTGAAATCGGTGAACGTCGCTGTATAGACAACACCCCTCTCGGGCAAAGTCACGGAACGTTGTTATATCTATGAAGGGAGATAGGTTGCCCCATTTTTTCCCCTTCTTCGAGATGACGTGAAAGCAATTCACCTGTACACGGGGTAGGAAGCGGGGTGTACCTCGGTTGGCCTGAGCAAAATGATTCACAGTTCACTACCACGAAATTTATCCCTCTAAATTTCAAACTATTTTTTAATTGATTATGTAAAGATAAATACTGATTTTTTTACAACTTTAAACACCTTAAACCTATTTTATGCTTAAACCTCTTCTATTCCATTTTGAAATGCGAAAAGTGACCTTTGCTCTGATATTATTTTAATGCTATGCGAGTATGATGCGAACAAGATGTCGTAAATAACTTTCAAATGGCTCATTATACCTTATTTATTAGGTTCTTTCAATTTTTTTCAATAACTATTATGTATCATCTAATGTACCAGAGGTTCCAGGCAATAAAGATATTTCACGGCATTTAATAATCATAAATTAATTGTGCAATTTATTGTCAAGAAAACCATAAGTAAATTCTTCTCATGTTTATGCGTATGCCTCAGGAGGCACCAGGATAAATTTAATAAGAGCCCACCGAATAAGCAAGCGGCTTTTTGCTTCTTTAATGGTTATACTAATGTTTTTAAGGTGTAACTACGTCTACTCTGATGACGGGACATACCTGCTTACTCAAACACAAAACAAAATCCTATGGGAGTGAGCAATCGAAAATGTCGCAATATAGAATTAAAAGAAAATTAAGCTGGAATGGATCTGTATTAATAATAAAGAAGAAAGTGTGTATGTGTGTTGTCGCACCAGAGGGTAGACTGCTGGATTTACAGTCACGGCATTTGACCCAAATATACTTTGAAGGTTAGGAATGTTCATCTCGGAGCCATTATTTTTCGACGCTTAATTGCTATTTTAATAAACTCTTTCGATACGGGAACGTCCCAAACGTCCCTTCAAGCACAAGACGGTGGCCGTCCGAAACTTCCAAATATCACTGCGAAATTTCCACTCCCTTTCGTATTAGTGAATCATTTCCATTCCTATGCGAGAGCTTTCTTCGTTAGAGTGGCTCGCCCAGATGGTTTAGGGGAAAAGGTGGGTTTTCCTAGAATTTGGACAGTGATAGCTGTCATTGTGGTTTTTAAGGGGAGGAAGTGAATTTCCCTTATCTTTGAAAGAGGAACTCGGGCATTCCCGTATTGTGAGGTACCTCTATTCCAATTTCTTAGGAATCAGAGGGTTTAATAAAAATTTAGAGAAATTTTGGCGCTTTTCCTTGATGAATTATGAAAACAAAAAATGGACCGAGCATTGTAATGCTGAGAATTCAATAAATTATCTTTTCTATGATAACAATTAAGTTGTCGACCAATTTTTTCTACAATTTTTATAAAGTAAAAAAAAATCTTTTTTAGGCATAATTTACAACAGTGCTTTTTAAACAAAAATTTTAATGCGCTTTGCTCTTCCTTTATTGAAACTGAGAATTTTAATGGATTTTACTTTCTTCTGTTTCATCATCATGGTTTCTTTTCAATCTGTATTTAAAGTCTACTAAGTTAGTAAGATTATTAAAAAATACATCCAATAAACTGAGAATTTATGTTGCCCATGTTTTAATTCCTTTTATCAGTATGTTTCAATCCAGCTGGAAGACTGCTAAACGCAAAATGTGCCGTGCTATTTTAGTGTTCAAATAAAATGCATGAGGATTAACATAGTGAAATTGGTGAGAACAACGTGCTATTAGATGCTTCGTGACACCGACGGTTACTTAACTCCATTAAGGACGTTTATGCGACAACGAACAGAAAAAAGTGCCAGGCTACTGAAAAAACATGGATTAAATATATATCACAATTTGAAGTTAAAAGAGTACTTAATTAAGATAACCATAGATATGAAACTACGCTTAAGAGACTCAACTTAAATTATATTCATGGAGAAAAGTTATTCTTCTGAACTGGCTGACCCGTATCTAGCCGAAGATAATGTCACAATTCAAATCTAATTAATCAAAACTTTTGACAAGATAATAAAAATAATTGTCACTGATTAGCAGGTATTTTCTGCGCATTGTAAAACACCAATGGTATCCTTTATAAGCGTCATAAATTAACATTTTTTCACTGTATTGCATTACTACCACTTTTTCAGATTTGAAATAAAATATAAAAGAGGACAGTTTTCTTGCAACATAAACTCATGAATATAATACTTATCCTATTTTAAATTGCTGACCTTAAATTTGAATGTTTAAGGGAGGCATAAGTAGTAAACGAATGAATCATAATAACTGGTATCAGATGCTTTATATCAGAAGTGACCGCAACGCTAATGGTTGGGTAGAAGGGCAGTTCATTGCCTACAAGCTTCTCAGTTCAAATAATACTAGTATTTCGTTTTAAAATCATATCTCAGTTAAAAATTCATCAGATTATTCAGGAGTGCTTCAGAAATTTCATACGCTTTAATTTATCTGTACAAAGATATCATGAAAAGTATTTTCCGACTAATTTTGGGCTTAATGCAGTTAAATGCGAATAGCTTGGCAAGAAATTGACTCATTGAAATCGTTAAAAATTTATCCGAGTTTTCACTTGCGTGTTAATTTTTTTAATCGTCCTGTTTTTTATATTGAGTAAATGTTAAATATTATTTTGAAAACTGAATCTTAACAAAGATTTAATTTTTAGAATAATACCCTATTGATTTATGAATTGTTGTATTGGAAACGATATGTGAGGAGATTATTTTAATTTTAATATGGTAAATGTCATGGGAAGTTTTTATGATAATTTATAATTGGAAAATTTAATAGTGAACTTAATTATATTCATTTTAAGATCAATTGTTTGTTTTATTGTAATTGTGATGTGGTTAACCAGCTTGTTCGGCGGAAATATGATTTCAATAGAATATTGAATCATTTTATATTCATGGTTCTCTTAACAACGTATTTTTAAGCATCAGATTATGGTAGATATTTAACCCATGTTCTATTAGTGGGACCATGGACCTCTTTTGTTCAATGTCTACATAAATGTTCTTAATAGATTCAAATAACTGACGATGTCGAATAACTTCTAATTCCATGTTGTCGGCACTATTTTAATTTCCTTATTCCTCTTGTGAAATATGTATTTTATTTCAACATTACAATGACGCAGCACATAATATGGCCAGCGGCATGTTAGCCGGATTCAAATATGCTGGGAAAAGAATGAAAACATAGCAACCTTAACTATTCAGCTTAATGGCTACTTCATCTTAATGTACACAAAGCTATATCTCGGAGAGCTTTGTTAAAAGATTGATGAAATAAAATATGAAAGCAAAATGTATAGTAGGTAAGCGTCACTCTCTAGCAAAAGTTCAATGTTTCATAAGCAAGGACAAATATTAGAAACTAAGGAGAAAGTCTTTGTTGTATAATTTTTTTATTATATATTGCTTAATAACTTTTTTTTATAAAATAATATTATTAAATCACATTACTTTCTCTGATTTCAGTATAATTTTAGATTTTGAAAATATTATTAAAATTAATTTTCACTCTTGATGAAAAGACTACCTCTGACGTGTCTATTATTAGTATTATGAAATAATTTGCAGCTGCCATAGTAAAAATTAAGAAAATCATTGTATCGTAAAAAGTACGACGCGCTGCCGCTGGTGTGAAATATTTTAGCGCGCCCGCTGGAAGTTTAAATATTTGTTTGCAGCATATCATATTGCAGCAATGAAAAGTATTCTTGTAAATTATGCCAAAAAAATATTATTTTAAGTTAACTAATATTCGGGAAAACACTGTATGGCAACTTATTGTATATTATTTTGCACTTTCAAATGGTGTTAAAATGATTTTTTTGCTGCAATATCTTCGGAAGGTATTAAGGAAAATCGCCAAAATTTCCATTAATTTTTTATAGATTAAATGTGCAATTAAAATTCCCAAAAAAGGGATCCGATGTGCACATTCCCACCGTCCAAGGTATGTTTTAGCTAAGTTTCGTAGCTCTAGGTTCATCGGTCTGACCCGTAGAGCACATACACACACACATTCTCCTTTATTACTAGACGCCTTCCGCGACCAGCTTGTTCGCCGGTAATATAATTTCAGCTGAATATCTTATGTATAAATTGATATTCGTGGTTCCCTTAACAAAATAATTTTAAATTTCAAATTTTGATAGATATTTAACCCATGTTCTTTCAATAGACTTGTACCTATGCTTCCGGAGTCGAATAACTGTCTGTGTCATGTAGCATACAATTGCCCTTGTCGGCATCAACTTCACTCTCTAATTCCGCTTGCGAAATATACATTTGATTTTAACTTTAAAATGTCGCGGGACCTTTCACGTTTCTGAGAATATTAGCTGGATGGAAATATTCTGATTAAAAAATATCAATAAACATTAAGATATTACGCTAGCTTTCAACAATAACAAGAAACATGCAAATAAATATTTATATGAACAAAGAAAACGGTTTGATTTGCGTTGCAACATTGAAAAGTATTGTAAGTTATGCCAAAAAATATTTTTATAAGGTTATTAAAATTTTTTTTAATGTACGGCAACTTAATTTATAGCATTGAAAAGATAATTTTTTGCTCTTTCAGATGGTTTGAAAATTATTTTTCCACTGTAATATTTTCGAAAGTTAAGAATGAAAACGCCAAAATTTCGCTTATCTTTAATTAATTAAAATTTTAATTAAAATTTTTTAAAAAGCGGCTCCGAGGTGCACATTCCAGCCCTCCAAAGAATATTTGTGCTAAATTTCATAGATCTCAATAGAGCGGTCTGCCCAGTAGAACGCCCACACACAGATACACACACACACAAATTCTGCTTTATTATTAGTAGAGATTAGTAGAGGTGTATTCTATGTTGAATACTATGAGATTTTAAGAATTTTAAAAATTATGAATAATGTAACACATAGAGAGAAAAATATGTGATGTTGTTGGAATGACGAGGTGTAGTCCGCGGTTTTGCAGTCAGTGGATAAAATTGTTTATATGGCAAAACGTCATAGGGTGCCCAGAGGGTACTGCAGAGGCTCCGTGCCACGTGTGTCCTCCCTGTGTCTCGTGCTGGTTGGGGCTTCATGGGGATTATAATCAACTTGAGATAGTGTGCTTTTTAACTCAATAGTGTGCTTTTTGTAGAATGGTTAAATCTTTTTATTTTTAATTAGTCATTCGATGTGTTGAATTAATAGAAATTAGATTTGTAGAATAGCAACTCATAAATCATTCGTTCTGATTCGAAATGAATGAAACAACATTGTGCGCATGCACTCTGAAGATTTCTCCCAATGTGTTTAATGATCTTAAGCACTTTGAGACATTGGAAGACGATGCGTACTACATTGTATCTATTTGCATACTTATAATTTCGTTTGCGATTGAACAATCGCTCAATCGCAACCTTTAGGAACGTGATGCTCTATTGCAAACGAAATTTCTTAGCATATTGCTTGACAAAAAATTGGAACTGAAATCAATCTATACGAAAAATGAAAATGAGTCGATTTTGTTCCGCATTATATTATTCAAAATTATAACAGTTTCAAAATTATAACAGTTTTACCTATCAAATTATATATAGCTGACGGGCTATGAGAGAAAAATGTCAATTATTTTATTTTAAAAACCCAAATATCTCTGTTTTACTTTCCTTGCAAAACTCTTTAAAATACATAACGAGAAAAATGAAGAAAAAGCTTAAAATACAAAAACCTAGAAGGGTTTTCGACAAGTCAGTGCCGAGTCTGTGACGTGGCGAAACTAGACCGTGCCGGAATTATTTATAGTTCCCGGCAACTCCTGAATGATAGCACGCATAGTTTTATTTGAACTTATTTGAATCTAATAAGAAAACTGATTTCATAAAGATGCATGAGAAATAATTTCGTTCAGTGATGAAACAGTATTTTCTGGAAGGTGAAACGAGCCCGGAAACCAAATGTAAGCTTCATAAACAATACGGTGACTGTGCAGCTTCCATTATAGCAAATTATAACTGGTTTGGTAACTTCGAAGAGACCGCGTGTGCACATACAGGGCTGAATGCCAGCAAGCCCTGTTGAGGTTACTGCTCTATAGATCATTGAAAAGTCCAGGAAAAAGTGATGGATGACAGAAGAGTGAGGATTAGGGTGGAATTACTAAGACAACGCATATCTGAAATCGCGCTAACATACAACTGACATAATATTTCGCTTGAGATATTGCAAATGAGAAAACTCTTTGAAGATGTGTTCTGCGATTGATCACACACTTGCGTAAATATTACATAACTGAGTAGCTCTGCCACCGTCTGGCAAACGCTTACCAACCGCCAGATAGACCGCGTAGAAATCTTCCCAGGTTTATTATGCTCCCTACAATGTATACGGATTGTATTCTAGCATAAACCATTGATATTAATAAATTTGCTTATGGTGTTTTAAGTTAAATTAGGACAGAAATGTTGTTGACTTAGAACAAGATTTTTTTTTTATTTTATAAAAATTAGAAGACAAACTGAATATTCAAATGAAACAAACATTGAAAATTAAGAAACTGAAAAAGAAAGATAAATAATATTTTTAATATATTAAAGGAGAGTTCTAAAAATAAATCTTAAGAGCATGGTGCTAATTCATTGCGAAGCTCACCGTAACTGCAACAGACTTTCAAAAACTCGAAAGACGGAAAAAAAGTTTTAGTATGATCACATTTCGAGAAAAAATCTCAGAAAAGAAATTAAATGCTTAAGTTTGGCAGCACGCTGAGCAAGACGCAAAAAAAAAAAAATTCTCCTTCTTCCTGAACGCCTTTCAAACCTTTCTCCAATTGATTTATTTTCCAGTTCAATTTATCTTCTTTCTTTGTTTCAGTAATATTCAACAGTGCATCTGAGATATATTGTTAACTCATTTAAAAGAAGGCGCAAACAAAATCGCACCGTTTGTTTACGATTCGAAAATGAAATCAAGTGATCAACAATTCCTCTAGATGTTGCCTAATCCTATTGATAATTAACGCCTTTTGTGGGATCGCAGAAGACAAAATCATTCATCCATATAATCTGTTAATTTTACAGATATAAAAGAATATTTCATTGTTTCTATTATTATAGAATGAATAATATGGATATTTTAAATCTCTTTATTTCTTAGCCTCCGAGTTCTCCCTTTGAATATTTAATTAAATTCTGTATGGTTATTTAAAATTATTTGTGACTTATGAAAAAAATCAATTTTCGATGCGTTTTAAAATTCTTTTTTTTTCAGCCTGTAATTTTTCGAGAATTGATGAAATTTAAAGTTGTTTTGAGAAACCAATTTTTTAAGTTTAATTAAAATTTTGCCATTTTTGAATAATATAAAAGTATTTTTAAAATTAAAATATCATATATATTTTTGCAAAATACTTTTATTTACGTGAGCGTTCGCATTCTGACGATTGAGATATTTTTACTTACATAGCTATCAAAAGATGATCTGATATACGATAAGTGTAATTTTTGCTTTGTTATAAGAACTTCAAATTTTTTTGTCACAACTGATGAAGCATAACTGTAAATAAATCTAATCCTTCTCTTCCTTAGCATCCGGATTTACATAAAGGTCACGCCGCCACGAATAGAAACATGGGTAATCACTGCCGTCTAAACAAATTTGAGAACCTTTGCTAGAGTAATTTGATGCCTTATTAGAATCGCAAATGAGAATTTTAACCTAAAGGCGCAAGGAAAATATCTAAACCCTAAAATTATTGAGAAGAAAAATGTCACTTGTTCTCTGATTAGCGCCTTACATTTTTGTAAATCGCGCCTTTCAAAATAGATTGCCAAAGAGATCGGAGTCTCCTCACAGAGGACACAATAGCAGTATGCAGGCCTTGCAAGTGGATAGTTGAAACATGCTGTGGGGTTCTGTCTTTTAGCACAGCTAAATTTGTAATTTTTCTTTGATAAACCCTGGTCTTCAAATAACCCTATAGCCAAAAAAACAGGGCGTTGGATCAAGTGAACGCAATTGCCAAGACGTTTAGAAAGATGTCTTCCGAAGAGCTTCGTGGCAGAAGGTTCTGAGCAGATAAAGAAACCTGAGGTGGGACAGAGTCTTGTATGAAGATGGTGCTGTGCAGATAATTTGTGGTTAATTCATTTTTTTTCCACATATTATTGCAAAAGATACTCCACGTTAATTCTTTAATTCCTTTTTCAATAACTTCACATTTTCTCTTAGAAAAAACACATCCTCCTCCCTCAAAAAATCTAATATTTGTTCTTTAAACGCAGTCTTTAAAGATTTATCCAACGTTGTCTTTCATTTTGGAGACAGCTTCTATTGTATTAAAACTGGTTTATATTTGGTCCAATGGACATGTTTAGTTAGAATATAACACAAAAAAGTATTAACTGTACCCTTAGCTACTCAAATCAATAGTTGGTCCCGATATAAATTGTTAATCGAATACTTTTAAAATTTTCTTTTAGCAGAATTCGTCCAGAATTCGGAGGAGATGTGGAACATAAATACAACGACTTTTATTTATATTAAGATAAATCCAAACGATTGCTGATAAATACTATGATCCATAAAGAAGGGTTTAGTGAACATTTCGTCACAATTAATTAAATATTAATAATATTAATTAATTAAATATTTAATTTTAATTAATCAAGCAGTTAAATTTAATAGTTAAGTTGACAGATTACTTTAATTTAATATTTAATTAAACACGGCGACGCCAAGATTTGTTTAATAAATTTAATATAAAATAGCCAAAAAAGATAGATATTTAAATAGAAGCTCAAATTTTTCTTATTAATATTTAAAAACATCTCATTAACTTTAAAAATTGTTTTGGGGTTTTCTTCCTGACTATTTGCTTTTAAATCTCGATGGAGACTTAAATTCACTTTCCAAAACGACCGCATTCATATCCCATGCTTTAAACACATGTATTTAATTTTCCACTCTCAATATTGAATAATTTTTATTCTCTTATGTGTTAAGGATTTAGTGACTATTATCTCTGTAACCAGAGAATTCTCTAATTGAGCCCATTCTAGTAGTGCTTAATATCATGTGGTTTTAGCATATGGCAAAGTAACGTTTGTACAATTATATTGTTACCTAGATTAAATAAATTAATTTTTAAAACTAAATTCTTTTTTCATTCGTGTCAAGCGTTAAATTTTTGTTACTGTTTCAGATAGGCTGGATTAATGTTATCTAGGGGATATTTGCACTGTTGGGATGTTTATTTCTTTGACACCTACCTGTTGAATGATTATGTGTTGGGATAAAAAATAAATTGGAGAAATGTTCTGTCCAATAAATTAGCATAAACTTTTGAGTATAATGATAAAACGTTGATATAGTTCAAAATCAAATGTCATGAAAACAAAATCACGACTTAACTATTGCAAAGTCTGGAAACAACGAAGTCATTGGCTATGTCTGTATTGAACAATATGTAATACTTCATTACTTTTGTAGCATTAACATAAAAGAATCTACTTTAGCCTTCCAGGAACCACAGTGCCTGACTATGCTGTCGTGGCGGCAGGTCATTCATGTGCAGATTCGGATGCTAAGGCAGGGCGGAGTGATGTTCCTTGTGGTTTATGCTTCTGAATTTCTGAGCAAAATTTGAAGGACTTACAGCATAACAATCGTTACAATGATCACGTATTAAATCAGCTTTCGACAGCAACACATGTAAAAATATCTCACTCGACGAAATGCCAACGCCCATCTATTTAACAGCATTTTTAAAAATGCATTCAATAATTTAATATAAAAAAATACTCTTTTAGAAAATAAACAAAATCCTGTTATTTTCTGCACCTTTCTCT
This sequence comes from Araneus ventricosus, assembly GCA_013235015.1. Taxonomy (NCBI): domain Eukaryota; kingdom Metazoa; phylum Arthropoda; class Arachnida; order Araneae; family Araneidae; genus Araneus; species Araneus ventricosus. Next base: position 1,253 of record BGPR01007176.1, on the reverse strand, counting down.
TTAATTAAAATTATAATATCTGTTGCGCCAAACAAATTTCAAATTTACTAGGTAATTACTCGAAATATTACAGACTGGTCTAAATTATTTTTAAGAAAACCATTGAAATCGAATGTTTTTCCCTTAAATTACTTATAATTTTAAACAATGATACAAAATTTAATTAAGTATTGGAAACGGTAACTTGGAGACAATCAAATTTAATGATTTGATATATCTATAGTATTCTAATTCCATATGAATGACAGCACAAATAATACAATAATCTTTCCTGTGTGTTGAAATATAGTTTTTAATTAATAAAAAATTAACTTTTTAATTGATTGTCTTGAAACCTGCACTAAAACCTTCTTTATCCAAAGCAAAATTTGAAGAAATTCAGTTCTGAAATTTGTATTTCTATTACATATAACCTATTTATTCATTTCAGTTTTTTATATAAATCCTACACTTATTTTTGCAGAAAAATACTGTAAGACATGAATGATTTTTTTGGCTGCTCTAAAATGTAGTGATATTTTTCTCTGCACAGCATAAGAAGTTGTAAAATGGGCTGGAAAAATAAACGTATACTACTCGCAAAGAAGTACAGACCTGACGTAAAGTGAGCAAAGTGTTTCCTTCAGCATGTATTGAGAAGAAGAAAGAAAAGTGAGAAAGCAATCAGAATTTTACATTTATTCGAGAATTTTCCGTTCGCGAATAATCTTTTTCTTCCCAGATTTAGCGTCTTATTTCGAACTCTGTTTCCCAGTCGAAGTTATATTTGTTTTCAAGTGAAAATAACCCAAATTAAAATCGTCCAACTTTTTTAATAAATTAATTATTGAAGTTTGATTGGTTTTTTTCCCGAATTGAGTTATATTACAGAGTAGTACGCTGAAATAAAAATTAATTACCATCTTTGAGCACAATATAATTTTGAAATTTGCAGTTAAATGTATTCTTATCATGTACTACAAAATTTTGTTCCTTCTTTCAATAAAAGGTTTTCTGATCATGTACTGCAGAACATTTTCATTTGTGTGAAATTGGTGTAAATCTGTGTAAGAAGTACGGAGAAAATAATTTAAAACTGTTACTGAACCTAGAAGAAACAATTGCTTTCTATCAGCTTAGAAAACGCTCATAATAATTAATTAATAAATAAAATATAATATATCATTCAATATTCAATCAATATATCATATAAAATAATATATCATTCATTTTACCAAAACATCTGGTCTATATTTACTCAGGAGAACAAATCC
>BGPR01007175.1:44987-64615 GCA_013235015.1 Araneus ventricosus | reverse complement strand
AATTAGCATCTTATCACGAGTGCAGCGCCATCTATAGGTCAACTTTTGAACTTTTTTCTTTCGCAAAACAAATTCCCATTGCTTCACGTATACTCAGATGAAATATCAGGTCATTTTGACCAGTGGTTCTATTTTACAGCCTTTTGAAACTGCAGCTTTATAATCACCCTGTATATATGCCTGTGATTTACTGTTGCGAATCTTGTATTTGATTTGCAATAATGTAATTATAAATGTTAAAAGCGTCTGAAAAAGAGAAATAAACAAATTTTAAAATTATTCCGTTAGGCAAACTATAAAGAGTTACGATGGAACTATCCGCATTATTTTCAGAAAACTATTTCACACTATTTTCATTTTACATTTAATTGAAATTTTATTTTGTTCATAAACTAAATCAAACCCAAAGAAGTTAGATAATTTCGAAAAAATAATAACTCTTATTAATGTCTCATATTTTTATAGCCTTTCAAACATATTATTATAACGACTTTTAAACCTTATTGCCTTAATTTATTCAATTAGCAAACCTTAGATAAGAGCTAAAATTGCTTCTTCTTTGATTTCAAATTTCATTTTTAACTCGAAATTGTAACGAAAAAAGATAATTTAATTAAAAAGACTATTCAGAATAAAATGTGAATTTGCGTGAAATTTTGTAGAGATCCGAACTCTGTAACTGCATTTTGTTATCATCATTTACGGTTTCCACAGCAGGTCTCATTAGTACAGTGGTAAGATGCAGATAAGCTAAGTAAGGGGTCACGTATTCAAAGCTCGTTGTAAGTGGAGATGTTCATAAAAGAGCAAAATGCTCCGCAGAAGTTCAGTACGTAGGAATAAAGTGTACTTTACTTTTTCATGCTTCTAATATATACTTATTATAATATTCAGTATATTGTTATATTATGCAATATTATACAATATTAATGAAGATTATATAATATATTTCAATATTATATAATATTAATGAAGATTATATAATATATTTCAATATTATATAATATTAATGAAGATTATATAATATATTTCAATATTATATAATATTATTCAAGATTATATAATATTATTCAAGATTATATAATATTTTTCAAGATTATATAATATTGTTCAGTATAGTGTAATATTATTTAATATGGTATATTATCCAATATTTTATGAATAAACGTTGTACAATATTGAAAATGTCTTACGTTTTACACTGTTTCAATATTGTGGAAAATATTATATAATATTACATTTGAGAATTTTATTAAATTATACAATATTATGTGCTACTTGAGCGTAGCGGAACTGAAGTGGAAGAGATATCAAAAGACGCTCCCTAGCTATATATCACTCTGACTAAAGACCAGAGGGGGTATTATTAGCATGGGGTTGCCTAGAGCTGTGTCAAATTACAACATACAGTGCACAAAAAATACATTTAAACTGAATGTTAATTGCAATAGGAAAAAAACCTCAAAATATTTCTTGGTTACAAAAGAGAAAAAGAAAATACATACAGAGATGCACTCAAATACAAGCAATTCATTACTAGAGGAAAGGTGAACTAAAATGTTCTTGTGTAAAACCTCAAGTTTAGAACATAGTTCAAATAGAAAAGTCTGAGTTTGCCGACAACTAATTGTAGGCGGTCTATTTTCTTTAGGTGCATATTGTAGAGAAAGAGGTAGCATGTAAAGCCAGGAACACAGTGATGAGATTCAGACAAATTGATGAGATGATGCAGATTAGAGTATTAAAGATAAGCAGCGCTTTGATTGGAAGCGTTCTTTGTCCCCGGTGCTCTGTACTTATGGGGTGATAGATGTTGGAGAAAGGCTGTTAAGTCACCTGAGATTTAAGAGATCTCAGTAAGGAGTATGAAAAACACTTGATAATGGATCTTAATGAACGATTTCTGCACTGAATGAAAAAAACACATGATGTAGAGAAGAGCTAATGAGGATTTGATCGTAAGAAACAAAGGTGACTTATGTCTAGGCTTGAAGTTTTGATTTGGAAAGTGTGGTCGTTGATCCTGAAAAGATCCTGATTTTTCTCTGCATGGCGAACCATTTTCTCGATTTTCCATCTGGATCGTTTGCAGGTGGCAACAATGCGAAACCAGATTGGATCAAGTTGAGGATTTGGCTTGGTCATGTGCAAAGAGTAAGTCAAGATACATTCTGTTGCGTAGTGGAGTGGAGTGGCATCTACGGAATGACGGTGCATTTACCTCCCATTCGACTACAAGGAAAATATTCTATAAAATAAAAGGACAGTGGTAACATAAAATTTTATTTCTAACTAGAAACAGGCATTACACCTGATGCTTTTAAAGTATTATTTTCCTTAAATGATTAAAAATAAAATTTATACTATTGTGAAAACCGTATCAAAAAATAGATTAACTATCTGAAGAGCTTGATTACAAAAAACAATTTAATTCAGAAAATTATTATGATAGTATATTGATTGAAATGCTGGTAAAATTGAATTAACTCCTTTAAAAAACTATTTAATGATATAAAAAATAAATCTTAATAAATATTTTTTTTCAAAAATTAAATTTTTCAAATTCATTTATAATCGAAGGAAAATATTTTTTTCAAGTGAAAAATAATTTTTTTAGAGGGACGAAGCATGAAAGAAAGTTTGGCAAATTAAAACATAAACATTTTAAGTTCAAAAGAAATTTTAATTTATCTCAACCTCACTGAAAAATCTTTCTTTTTAAAGTATTGCCTTGAAAAATATTTTTTTCTCAATGATGTAAACCGAAAAGCTTTCATTTGATTTTACTCAGAAAATATTTCCTAACATCAAAAGATTTAAAATTTCTGTATGCGTCTCCAGCTTCTTCATATGAAGTATTTACTATTTTTGTAAGGAACAAAAATACTTTTAAATTTATATAAATGCAGTTCTTATTACAGAAAAAGCGAAAAACTGACAGTTGCCTCTAATACCAAAACTTTGAAGTGCACTTAATGATTGAAAAAAATTTTATTTCTTATGAGGTGAATGAAAACATATTTTTTATTTTAAGGTATTCTGAAACATTTTTTACTCATAACGATAAAATGCATTTTAATCGTACTAATTATTGACGTTTTTTCTATACACATACTTTAAAAAAATTCTGTTTTGCGCAAATAAAATTTAAAATATTTATTAATCCTTAAAATCCCAGTATTGGTTAGGTTAGGTTAGGTTAGGTTAGGTTATATTAACGTCCCGTTTTGAAGCAACACGAGGGCTATTTACCAGTATTGACTTTAAGCAACATGCCCAATTTTGTCTTCTGAAATCTTGAGAATAAGACTGAAGCTCTAATACTTGTTGTTGCCAATGAGACACATTATGAAAATTGCATTAAATGAATTAACAACAAATAGATGGCAGCCTGAGTGCTGATAAAAAAAATTAAACAACTGTTTTTCACTTGAAGGCTGCTTCTTTTTTGTTTTGTTTATATGCTTCAGAATACCACATTTTATTCTACAAAGTTGAAGGAGGTTCCTTATCCGTATTATTAGTCTTTGGAATTCATCTGTGTTTAATATTATAGAATTTTATAAAGGAATGCTTTTTTCTGAAATAATGCCCGGTGTTTTCAGTTACTAACAAACAGTTTTTTAACCATAAACCATACTTAAAACAAAATTTTCCCATTTTGATTCAATAAATGAAAGTCAATAAACATTTTTAAATCAACTTTTAAAACATCCAGCTTTTAAGGGCTGCTATTAATATCCATATCTTTATAATTTTTGATTTAACGTATGTTGCCCACTACAAAAGTTCGAGAAATAGATTAAATAATGAACATTCATATAAAAAATGACTTTTTTTATTTATGAGATTATTTAAATTAGATGTCAAAACCTTTTAATATGAAATTTTACTGGGATAGTGGAAAGTGGGTTATTTTATTTTAAGAATGTAGTTTGTACAGAAGTTATTTTTGAGTAACATTTTTCAATGTTATTATTATTATTTTGCTCTTTACTTTGGAATCATTTTATATGATGTCCAGTTCGGATTCGTTTACTTAGAAAAAACAGCTTATGTTGTTATCATACCTCATTTAAGCCTGAAAACACCTTTTTATTGTTTTCATGGCTTTTACTGTCTGGCTCTTGAGAAAATGTCATTATTTCATTATATTTTCATCCGTTCTACTTTAAAAATTCATTAGTTTATGTGGTAAGTTCTGAAGGGAAAATAGGAACTATATGGCCGTTGGAAAACAACTAGAACAAGCTTTGACACTGGATGCGGTGCATGGATGAGATACAAGATCAAAAAATGATACACTGTAACTGTGGCCATTATAGAAAATATATATGTAAAAAAATGTAGCAAATAAAAACTTTCAATAGGCATGTGTTACTTGGGAAAATATTTCTAAGGTGGTTTCCGAGTTTTTGAAATAAAATATGAATATTATATGTTTTGGAAAGACAACTGATAAAACAAAGTCATAATAAAATATCCACTGATGAAAAGGACGTATCTAGGGGCATACAGAAAGTAAACCACTTCAATTTACAGAGTTAAATTTTAAGAGTTCTGAAATTTCGCACAGTTGCATTTTTTAGAAGACTGCCATACTTTCGGATTTTCAGAAAGTAATTATCACTTAAACAATTAATTTTAATAAAAGTTTCATTTCCTACAAGAGACACCATCTGGTAGTGAATTTCTGAAAGCTTTGATTTCAAGATTCCACAATATGTTCAATGGGATTTTGTGAAACTTATGAATTGCAACAATCTTGAAAATAACAATTTTCATCAAATAAAAATAATAAAAGCTGGAGACGTTGAGAACAACACGGCAAGGTAACTACCCTCAAAGAATATCAAATAAAAGAACATTCCCAAGCATTCCTTTAAAATCAAAACTATACTAGAAATGGGATTAAAGCGATTTAATTGAAGTATTTCAATAAGGGCTCTCGGATTTCTAATTTATGGACTTGTTTCGACCTCCATATTTTGATAAGAAACATTATTTTCAGGATTTTATTCCTCAACTAAAAGTGTATTAAAACTTTTTTTATTTATCTTATGTACAATTTATCTTATGTTAAAGATTTAAAGTTGAAAACAAATGGTTATAAAAGAGAGAAGATAACGAGACTCTGACAACAAAATTTGAAAATGTTTGCTTTTTCGCTTGCAAAAAGAGATAGATTTTCTACATCAACAGCAACTAGAATTCTTTATTTTCCAACGACCGTATGATTTTGAATTCTTCTCTTAAAATTATACTAAAACATTACTCACAAATTCTTGATGTTGCCAGAAGTTTCAGATAAGGCCCCTTCCACATACAGTTTTCTTTATTGAAAGTTGAGACTCCCGTAACAGAAAGTTTGAAATGTTTCTCTCGAAAAATAATTCTGCAACTGTAACCTGAGCGTGGTGTTACGTAATAAATATTTAAGGGACCTTTAGCTTCAGATATTTCCTAAAATGATTTCAAAATAAACATCAATCTCTGCCGCAGCACAAACCTCACCCTTCCTTTTCGAGCCGAGATTCCTCAGGAAGTCAGAAAAGGATGAGGAAAAAAAGAGTTGAATCATAAATATATAAACATAAGCTCCGGCTTCAAAAATTTTGATACGCGGCCAGTGAAATATGACTCGATAAAACTTTCTTTTCCATTTAAACTCGCAGTTCCGGGAAATAAATCTAGAGTTGGGGACCGAAAAGAGGATGCATTTTTTTTTTATGTGTATAAACAAGTAAATATCTCCAATCTCTTTCTCAATACCTCTTTTATTAATGCGCTTTCTCCCAAGCATTCGTCTTCTTGGAAGGGCCGTGAAAGGAAGGTTCCAACTCGATGGACATTTAAAAATGTCACAAAAATAATTTAAGGAATGATGAAAAATATACTTTATGACACCTTAAAAGTTATTTCAAGTTTCTTTTCGGTCTCAGAGCATGTGGAGAAAAATTGTTTCGTCCAAAAAATTAATCAGTGTAGTTCGTTCGATTGGATACTTTTGAAAACAATTATGTTTTAGAATAAAACATCTAATCAAAATAATAACTTGGATTCTATATTGCGAAATTATTCTAAATGTGTTGTTTTTTATCGTGTTTTTATGTGTGCGGCGTAGAGGGAAAATCTGGCTCAGCTGCAAAATGATGTGAAAATTTTTAGGTAATGTTTAGTAAAGACTCTCGGAAATCAAAAAAGAACCTTTATGTCCATTTTATGCAAGTTGAACAGTTGGTGAAATATGATGGCATTGTGGGATTAAAATATGCTCAAAAATATCATATCACAGAGTAAAAACTTATCTATTTTCTTTTAGTAAAAAGATGAGGAATGCTGGGAAGCAGGTCAACGAGAGTAACAGGTGTTGGAAAGTGGTAAGAGCGTTGACGACTGAAATATGGACGATCTAGTAGACCAAGTGGAACTAAGAAGGGTGTTCAGAAACTATGCAGAAAGGAACATCTTCCAACATCAAATGATTTTGCTTGAATGTAATATATCAGATTTTCAGTCGAGTGAGAACAGCATCCAGTTTTCAGTTGCTCAATCTATGCCAGCAGTGAACAATAGGTTTGGTGAGTGAATCTTCTTGCCTGAAATACAAAGGTATAAATTTCTATTCTAAAGTTAATACCAGTTGATTCTGGTAAGATATTCGCATAAATCTTAACACATTCATCGCCGTGGGCGAATTAGACGCAAGCTCCAAGAAAGACAAAAGGTAACCTTGCTCGCTGAAAACAATTTATAAATCCAATAACAAAGAGGTGAACGTATTCTGCGGACATCTGTTAACATTTATAACTTAATAAATTTGTTATGCAAGTCAAATTCAAAGAGAAGATTCCAGAAGGACGAGATATCTCGTTCGTAGCGATGAATGTGTTAAATTGGCGTACAATATTGGTTAATCGACATTTCGCGAACTTCATATTTTTTTTACTCTCCATATGCTTCAACATTTCAATCTCTAAAAGCCAGGGGATAAACTTGATGTTACGTAAGAACAATGTCGACGTATTTGGAAGCTTTATGGGAGAAGGAGAGAAATAACTTTCCAATTTTTTTTTGTCAAAATCTCTTCTAGAAAAGGAGAGTTTGAGATCTGGATCTCGTTCTGGCGAAACCTGAAATTTTGTTCTATATTCCTGAGTTATGCTTCTTCACTTTGAAGTGGTAGTAGAAATTAAGAGAGGGGCAAGAAGCTCCATGTGTCATCTCAAATGTATATTCAAGAAGTGACACCAATCTTAGATATCGTATCAATGAATTTTAGGTGAATTAAAGACTGGGAAAATAGATAGGAGACAAAGAAGGAAAATAGAATATCGGGTTTTTTTTACTTTAGGAAAGCATCGCTGAAGCGTGTCCAATAATTCCATCTGACATCACAGGACCAACACCAAAGGAGTGGATGGCTTTGCGGCGCCATTGCGAGAACCAGGCTGATTTACATGCCGAGATTATTTTCCGCATGTTTCCGTGTAGGATGTCTGTGTTTTGACAAAATATATGTTTCCTATAGGCACCATACTTTTATTTGGAGTACACTTAAGAAACAAATTGCATTATTGTAGAATCCAAATTTTCAGCTTTCACTTCGGTTACTTCTGTAACTTCAACAGCGATGGTTAAGTTACAGGTTATTTTAATGTTTTATTTCAATTAGGTTATGAACTTCCCGGCGTAACATAACTTCCTTGCGAAGTCCAATGAGTATTGCTTTCATCCTAACAATAATTTTCTGCTAGCATCTTTTAATACAAGGATTTCTTACATGAATCGTTATCTCCTGATGACCCCCACCCAATGAAGGTCACCTCGAGTAGAAGAATGAGAAATCGCCGAATTGCTAAGTGGATTCCCGCTACCCTGGCCATAGTAATGGTGTTGTTGAGTTACCCCATTCCGCTGAGGGAACGTACCTCCTTTGGGAGGAGTTGGGTAGTGCCCGGTGATGGCTAATAGGACTCGCACCTTGATATCCCAGCTGTCGTGCCTTCAGTTCTTCAATTGATCCCTAGGTGAAGGCAGGGCGGGGGGAACTCGGCGTTCATTTATCTACTTTTCCAATTATTTCGATAATGTACCGTATTTCCAAAATGTTCCTTTAACTTTGTCACGCCTCAAGCGTATTTGGAGTTCAGATATTAAGATAAGCTTCATGTTGTAATATTTGTAAAGAATAAAAAAGTATATATTTATAGAATTATTAAAATATTTAAAAAAAGAAATTAATTAGATACAAAAATTGTTTGGCCATAAAAGAATTAATTTAAAAATATCTTTTGGCCGTAAAAGAAATTCATTAAAAAAATCTTTTGGCAATATTTTTGGCTGAGAGAACTTTGCTTAGAACGAAGAAGAAACGTTGTTAAGATGGAATTCGATGTGAATTAATGTAACGTGTGTTATGTGCATGTTTGTGTAAAATGTCTATGTTGTGGAAATCACCAATAAATATTTTATTTTTGTAAAGAAGGCTCAAGATTCTTCATAAAATCCTGGAAATACAGCACAATATCGATTAAATATTTCATGACATTCAACAGCGCTTCAAAATTATGAATTCATATTAATATTGTCGTAGAATAAACTTTTATTATCTCATGAAAACTCTAAAGCAAAATTCCGATAATTTAGCCTATTAAAATAACCAAATTCCCTTTGGATGTCACCACTTTATTAAGCAAACAAAGACTTTTGAAGATTCTAATTTAAATATTTCCGTAATCAATCATCCGCTGCCTTTTCACGCAGGATCTCGCGGGAATTTGAATACTTATTAACTCTTTCTGGAGAGAAAATTACAAATTCTGTAAAATTTAAAAGAATTACTTCTTTCTTCCGCTTAAAAAATCTATATTAAAACCATGTCGACGAGGGAGAATTAGAAATTTTTCACATATAAAATACCAATTATGTTATATTCATATTAAAATAATTACTTTTCAAGCTATAAGAATTTAAGAAACTTAAGGCTGTTTATTATGAAAATATTTATCTTAGGCTTCTAATGTTTTCTTTTATGAAAAATTTCTGTGTGAAATTCCCGAATCTTTACATCTGATATGAAATAACCTGCTGTGACGTTGGAGTTAAGAAATATGCTAATTGAATTTCACTTGAAGAACAAGCGTTACAACTTTATGAAATCTAATATCATGTCTACTTCAAAATATAATTAAATTTTCCGTTTTAGAAAATATTATTTACGTTTATGCAGGTATTTCTCAGTTAAATTAATCCTTAAACTATTTTTTGTGTTTATTGCATGAGGAATTTTAAGTACATAAATTATATTACTGTTGCAAACGCTTTAATATCACGAATCAATTTTGTATACGAAATGAAAACCTTTTGAGAACACGAATTACTACGCAGATTATCATTACAATTTTATATTAAGCGAAGCTAAAATTAAATTAAATGAATTTTTTCTTGTTATGTTGCATCGTTCATTACATTTCATTATAAGAACTTGCCTTACAACTTTATTAAATTGCGTCAAATGTACTTCTAACGCTAGAGAATATAAAGCGTGAGGACTGAAAATTTTTCTCACCCTCTTACCATCGAACGATGACAGCTATAATCAAAAAGTTTATCTATGTAAGAAAGTGACAATGCACTACTTAAGCACTCAGCTTACAGCGACTCGTAACGATAAATTCAGGCTTTACGCTACCACTTTGAACGCCTAAACTAAGGCACTTATTCACCAACTCTTTAACACTCGGATTAAACCTCGAATCAGTGTTAATCCCTTGATCATATGAAAATCCGTATTCTCCAACGAAAATCCCGAGATCACCGGATTTTTTAACACCCTGTTTTTGATTCTCAGAAATCGGAGGATTAACAGTGATAATCCGCGGATTTTCGCTTTACGTCTGCGAATTTCTCTTCTACTTTCTATCAAAACAAGCATGGCAAGCGATGGATTGTCGTATTTAGACGATATTGAAAGTTTAGAAATTTTAGAAATCGAAAGAAGGAAAAGATATGTGCATCCAAATAGAGGGAATGATTTGGACTGTATGAACAACATAGCCTTTCTATCGCGTTATCGTTTAACCTTCCAGCGGGCGCGCCTGAACGAATTTTACGACATATCGTGCGTCTTATTACCTATATATATATATATATATATATCAAAACCAACATATAAACACAAAATAAAAACTCAAAAACAGTAAAAAAGGACAAAATGGCTAAATAGACAAAAACCAGAAAAAACCAAAAAAATTGAAAAATATCATAGCGAGCCGCTCGTCAGGGAGAGAAGCTCGCTCATGATATTAATTTGTGCTTTTTTCTGCTGACGACAAACGAAATCCGTTAAAAATTGCCGTCATCCCCTCTAAAAACACAAAACAAACGAAAATGGAAGATTTCTTGAATAAAAAATATAAATACATTTAAGAAGATTTAAAAAGAATCAAATACAAAAATCCGAATACAAATACAAAAAATCCGAATACAAAAATACCTAAAATAAAAAACAGCCGTAACATAAAAAATAATAAAATAAAGCGAAATATGCTTACTATGGCCAGGGAGACGCTACCGTGACCACGAGGAAAAAGAACGCCAAACCAGTTATCGCCGTTGCCAAACAGAGGAAAGAGAAAGAAAAGGAGAAAGAGGCTTTGTCAGTGAAAAGGAAAGAGGCAAGCAGTGCTCTGAAATCACTGCTTGAGATATCGTCGCACAAAGTTCTCGGGAATGCCATTATTTAAAAGTTGATCATACAAAAGCTTTAATTGTCTAGATTTTGAAATTTCGTTCGAACAAATAGATCTAATGCGAGAAAATTGAGAGATAATAGTGTTTCTATAAATCTTAATAGAAATATTAGAAGACCAATATGAAAGTCGGTTGACACAAAAATTAAAATCCATACTTTTGTCAAAGATATCGATACAAAAGTTATTATCAATAAGTTTAATATCCAGATCTAAGAAATCCGCTTCAAACTGATTACAGTTTGTTTGTTTAAGAAGCAAGGCTGAAGGATAAATATTTTGCCACGTAATATTAAATGATCCATGATTAAAAACAATAAGATCATCTACGAATCTGAAAGCCTGAGGATGAAGAAGTAAATAATTCTTCTCAAAATAATGAAGGAAGAGGTTAGCTGTAATAGAAGAAAATGAAGATCCTTGAGGAATGCCATGTGATTGGAGAAAAATACTTTCCCCATTGTAAATAAAATTATTAAATATGCAAAAATTACATAATTTATACCAATACTCAAAAGAAATATTGAGAATATTTTTGTAATCAAAAAAGTAAGAGTTAAGCACCTCTCGAAGAGTGGCTAGAGGAATGCTTGTAAAAAGATCTTTGAAGTCAAAAGTCTCAATAGAAGAAATACTGTTCTTATTATTGTGAATGAAATCAATAACCGGTTTATTATTGTTAATAATCCAAGTGAAACCTTCTGAACAAATGACATTCAGTAATTTTTTTAACAGATTGAAGAAAATGTAACCAGGTTGCTTCATGTATGAAGAAGTTCCACAAGTGATAAAACGATAAGAAATAGGATTTTTATGAAATTTTGGATTAATAGTAATATAAGGAAAGCAAAAATTGAATTTCTTAATTTTGAAGAATTTATAGAAAGCAAGAATTTTTTTGGATATTGTACTCATATTAAAGTTGGACTTTTTGTATGTTGCAGAATTTTGAAGTTCCTTATCCAGAAGATTATAGTAATGCTGTTTGCAAATAAAAGCATAGTTATTGGAAGCTTTGTCGATAGGAGTGATGATGAATTTACTTTTTAAGTCTTCAATAGCAATTTTAATATTAGAAAATCTAAAAGAATCAAAACATTCGGAATTTTTATAATGGAAGGATAAAGACTTTTTCAAAAGGTAATAAAGATTCCATTTCCACTCAATGAAAAATTCAATGGGGATAGAAAAAGCATTAGAAGTTTTTAAACAGAAATCATCAATATTACTCAGTAGTTTATGCAGTATGGAAGGAAGAGAAACATGAAAAATCGGTCTGAATTTTGGACCTTTTAACATGATACTTTTAAGATCTGAATTCTCAACAATGTCTAGACTACCAGTAACAATATGGCCAGAATCTTTGTCAATAAATTGAGAATAGGAGTCTTTATCACAAAAACAATTAGCTGTTTTTTTAAGATTTACAGTGTCAGATGAGGCATTATTGTAATTGAAGATTTTTCTGCCAAAAGGAACATTATATTTAAAAGTTTTTTGTAAACAAATGTTTTTAATGGGAAAAAATTGCTGAGCAGAATTGAAAATGGAAGAGAAAGGAATCTTGTCAAAAGTAGTATATATATATATATATATCAAAACCAACATATAAACACAAAATAAAAACTCAAAAACAGTAAAAAAGTATATATATATACAAAAATAAATGCAACTTTTATTTATGTTATCTGTATTTATTAGCTTAATAGTAAATAAAGGTTTCATAAATAAAATTTGCACTTAAATTTATAAAAGAACGATATAAACATCTAATACGATGCACAATCTAAGTATCTCTTGCATACGCGCTTCTGGGAGGTTAAATAAAGATACAGGCGAATCCAGTCTTGAAAATCTGAAATCTCCTATTGGATTGATTTTTATTGCCCTTCCTTTTCAGAGTTTTATAGTACGTAATCAATTGTTCCGCATTTCTTTTTGCAACTCCGGGAAAAACCGTTGAACATGGCAGTTAATTCCGCCCAGGCGCTTACCTTGTCTTTATAAATTGTTGCATGTGTTTTTTTATTTTCAATTACCGGCTTGAATTTATCTAAGGAGAGAAGAAAAGCCTCGGCTTCAATTTCTGTAAAATTCTTCCTTTTACGATCCATAATTATTGCAACAACAAGAATAAAACGACTGAATCAAATTCTGGCGTTAGTTGATCAAAACTCACGAGGTAATGTTTATATTATGTCTCTGTCATCGATTGAAGCGGAACGAAAAACTTCGGCGAGGTTCGTTCATTGATCAATCAAAGCGTAGCTTACATTTTTCTTCCAGTTAAACCATGGATCACGTAACCCGTTGATGGAGAATACCGAAGGACTTTGGTCCAGTGTTAGAATTGATTCTCGTATTTGCTGATTCGCGATTTAATCCTGGATCAATCAAGTTTGGTGAATACGGCCCTTGGGCCCTTATTTATCAACTCTTTAACACTCGGTTTAAACCTCGAATCAGTGTTAATCCCTTGATCATATGAAAATCCGTATTCGTTTCAACGGCCCATAAAAAAAACATTGCAGTGAGTTCAAGAGTTGATTTTTTGCGATTTTTGGTCCCCAGTCGTTTCAGAGATCTTTGGTCCCGAGAACTTAAGAGTTTCTTCCGACCACATTTCTTCCGAGATGTTGACGGTTCACCACTATCTTCTAGATTTTTATGATGCGCTGGACACTTCTCAAACCAATTCTAGTAATTTCAGCGATCTCTTTATTCGTTTCTTTGATTGATGAGACCAATAATTTGACCCTTTTCACAATCGGAGACATCTTTCCCGCGACCGCATTGAATAACTTCGCACGCACTTGTTACAGAAGTGATCAATTGTACAGTGCTTTAGCACTATTAAAAGGATAAATTAGAAGCGCCACCCTTTTAAACAGTTGTACTACCGAGCCAATCAGGGGTTCTTATGTATTGTATGTATTTGCATATTTATTTCACGTGGCGACATTTTTTGGCAAGGTAGTGTAGATGTCAAATACGTATTCCATAAATAAAGCTCAAAGCTTTGGGTTGAGCATGAAATTAATTCAGCAATTTACTTTTAATTAATAATATTAATCACGTATCGAGCTTATGGAAAGGATCAGTGGCATATTGCACACAGCTTGGAATGAAGGAAATAAATTGTTTGCAGTATTTAAAAGTTTTATAATGATTCATCTGTATAATCAGAAGCAAATCAGCAACATCCAAAACTGTCCCCTATTAAAGGCTGTAATTCGCAGTGTGATTGAATTGTTATGAAACAACATTTGTATAACCTATTTTACATAATATTTAAAATTTCTTCGCAACAGGATGGTATTTTTGCAGTTTAGTTTAGTTATATTAACGTCCCGTTTTGAAGAAACGCGAAGGCTATTTTTAATAGACCTCGCAATTTCGAGCCTCGGTCAGGACGACACCTGAGCTGGTAACTCCCTCTTCAAACTTCCGCACCGCACCAACTTAGTGTGTTTTCCTGTTCTTTTTGTGCTGCTGTTGGCTCGTTTGTTTTCTCTTATTAGCTTGCTATAGGGAGATTTTATTTTATCTACAATAATATCTGCAAGTTAAGTGAAGGTTTATGTATTGTTTGTAATAATTTTTATGTGCAATTTGGAGGCGTTTGTATCTTTTGCAATATTATTTACGGGACACTTGGAAGTTATGTATTGTTTATAATATTAGTGAAATATTTCTTACATTTCCTTTTACAAATATTGATTTATTTATATTGTTTTGTGATTGTTTCGTATGTTTAGGGTATTTTTTACGTTACTTAAAAGAGTTTCTTGGTTTGATTAATTTTTTTGAAATTAGAACCTTTTACGTATAATTTTGGTTGTTTTTTGTGGCAAGATAATGTGGTGTTCCAAATGGTAAAGGAAAAATACTTTTTGATTTTTTAATGGAATTTTGGTGGCTTTTGATATACCGTGGGTTTCTTTGATTTTTTGCTTTCGTATGAAATTATTGTAATAAGTTACTACATTTTTGGGTGATTTTGGTGTTTGTGTTAATTGATTTGCATTGTTTTGTTCAACCGTTGGCGCTTTTTTGTTTCTTTTGTTCGGTTGGTTTTTGCTGTATTGCTTTCCGCTTCTCGTACGTAGTGTGATATTTTATACCTTCCAAATGGGAAGGTGTTCTATCTGTGAACCTTTTGATAAGTGATCAATAAATGCTTTTCAACTCTGGTTGTGACTTTTCCTCGTCCCACCCTGTGGACTCTATACCCTATGGGTGAGTAAGTGGACTTGGGTTGTGGGCACCACACCAACGGAAGGACGTTTGGCCTCCCGTTGGTGATAATTTTACGTGAAACGGGTCCAATACACTACCGATCTTCAGTGAAATAAGGGTTTGGAGCTTGGAATCGTCCGGACTCAGAGACGAGACCTTACTTCTAGACAACCGAAGCCTCTATTTTTGCGGAATATTGGCAAGTAAACATAGTTAATGTATCCGACTCCTAACGATGAACAAATTAATTTAAACTGTTTTACTTTTCTTGACTTTTTGACAGATTTTTAAGCTATTTATCAAACGTATAAAAAACTATGTGTAATTTTAATAACGCAATAATATTTTGGGACTCTTTTAAAGAATTACTTTCATTAAGAAAAGGAATACACATTATGAGGAACTCGACTCATTATTGCGTATCAAAATAAAGTGAAAATAAATAGTATCATTCATGTATCGAAGTTTCTTATTACGACAGTAATGATTGATGTGATTTAATGGCTGAGGCAAAAAAGACAGGTAAAAAGGGTCGCTTTCATCAGTAGAAATAATTTTGTTCTGATACACATTTTTATTATTCTAATTTTACGAAAAGTATTATAACTTTTTTTATGATTATGAAGAAATAAAAAAAAACTATTCGAGCATTTTAATAAATATTAAGTGTCATGTTAGTTTTAAAAAACTTCTAAAGCGAAGTGCAGGTGACATGCTTTCCCGGAGCACTTGAAGAGCGACTTATTCTTCAGCCAACAAACTGTTTTTGCTGAAGCGTTTTTATAAACTTATCTGCTTAGTAAACAAAAGCAGTTCCTAACTTTTAAGTACAAAATATGCTAATATCCCTCTCTGTTTTGTTTATAAATTAGTTGGTAAAACGAAAATGGATACTCTGCTCCTTACTTTGCCTCTTTTCATGCAACATAATATAGCCACATTTCTGCAAACAAATAATGTGAAAAAAGCTGAGAAAAAGAAGTGCCTTATCTATTAAATAGTTTCATACTGAATTCCAAATTTTCATGGGCGGATCTGATTTATTATATCCAAACTCAGTTAATCGGCCAGAAACAACTTGAGTAATAAATATTTTTACACTGAGCTCTTTAGCAAAGATTTAGTTATTTTTTCTATGTAGGATTTTATCCTGAAAATCCATTTGTACGGGTATCTAGTAAAAAATTTACGTTTTGAAAATTTTTTCTTGCAATGATTAAATGTGGTAACCTTTATATGGTTTGGAAGTTTAGAAAGTTGATTACGGTTGAAGTGTTTTTCTAATGCTGGTATCGCCGTTCACAATAACCGAGGCCTCCCTTAGGAGTTAATCCGACAGTCTAACTGTCATCTGACCACTGTTGAAAATTCCTCCCTGAAGTAACTTTTGTGTTACTTCAAAAGTTGTGTACATAATACCGAACCAAAACAAACTATTTTAGTGTTAAGTACAATAGAGCCACAATTACAGCAAGAAGCAAACAAAAAAATACCCGCACTTTCATTGGGATCTAAAGAATTCCCCCGACTGAGGTTTTGGGAAAAGTGGATTCCCTAGAAATGTGCGAAATGTTTTATGAAGTACATTGTTTTTTACTTCAATTGGTATGTTTTAACTTTTCTTTCAGGTACGCTTCTTAAAAATGAGTATAAAAATGTAGAAAACTTGGAATTCTAAAAGTAGAACAAAGTAAATTATAAATAAATAAGAAAAAAAAACCAATATTTTTTTGCTAGTATTTCAGAAATTTATTTTATGGTTATTTTTAAATCTCCACCAAGGCCTTCATCAGGTCAGATTGAGTTTCATGCTGCAGACACAAGCACACTATTTACCAATGCACTGTCAGAACACAGAATATAATAACGTAAAGGCCTGATCAAGAATACGAAAGTATGGAATTTATGTAAGGTATTTTACAATTAGTTTGTGCGAGAGCTTCCCCGTGTCCTACTATTTTCCTTCAAGAGCACTTGCAGCACAAAAGGATGGAAGCAACTCGCACGGAATAAATGTGAACTCGAAAATTAGTTTGTTTCGCAACATTAATTTCTCCATTGCAACCCTGCTTCTCGGTTAATGAAATTGTCCTAATAAATTACTCCTTTACTTGCTTAAGACGCGAGAATGTTTCTGGTTGTTGACAACACGTGAAAATTCCAGAGGAAATATTTCTTCTGATGTGAATCTTAGCGAAACTACTTTGCCCGGGAACCGTATCCTATTAATTTAATGGACGAAATTAAATATAGAAAATTAACATTTTTAGCGGTGGTATGAAGGATATAGTCTCTAAATAAATTTTTTTCCAGTTTACTGTAATTTATATAAAATCGCCGTTAAAGGAAAAACATTTATTATTTAATATGTGAATAAGTTGATGCCAACCCCCGCCCAAGGCAAGCGCAATACAATTTCGGCATTTCAACATTATTGCATTGAACTTGGATGCATTCTGACAGGAATGATGCGAAACACATACATGTAGAATTTGAAATAAATTCGATGTAATGCATTTCATTTAAAATAGCCTGATGGATTTCGGTTTATCTTTTTTACATGTTGAGACATGATTTGTCGACTGTATAAAAGGCAGGGGAATGAAAACAATTCATATTTAAAGATAAAAATTCATTGAATCGTAATTTTTATGCATAAACACTTTTTTGAAATCGCAAATGAGAATAATTATTCAGACAAAATATTCCTTTTTCACTATCTCTCTCAGCCAATCAAAATGTGAAAACTTCGAAATGTCATCTTTCTTTTTCCATACCTAATGTTTTCTAAACTCGCTTGTAATAACTATTTCATTTTAGTTTTGTTAGATTAATGTCCTTTTTCCACCTACATGAGGATTATTTGGGGCGTACCTCACATATCGCAACCGCAGTACGAAAGTAATATGAACTACAATCTCAATTTGTACCTCAGTAACCTCTTACAGCGCATGGGAAAATTTAAATCGCATCAGCTCTATATAAACACCAGGTCTTAGGTGAAATAGTACTCCTAATTCTCGATCTTAGATATTGAAAATTTTTGACTCTCTTAGCTGGCAGCAATGGCTATTCTTTGATACAAAACCAAACTTCGGGTGTTATTGCTGTTTATTTAGCTATTGCTGCTTCCTTTCGCGAACAAATTATTTAATTGCAAGCATTCAGTTACAATTTATAAACTGTTGATGCAAATTTTAATAATATATATTATGTATATCTGTATTTAAAGCCTTTCTTGTCCGTAAATATTTTCTAATATCTTTGATTCATCAGCTAAATTCTCGAAAAAAAAAATATTTATTCTTTCAATCAAAAACTTAGAAACCAGCTTAGAAAAGGTTTGCCATATAGCAGATGTCTACTGAAGGTTTTTTATTTGCTACTTTTTAATATATGTTTTGTCTATAAGGATCGCAGCTACAGTGCATCATTTTTTTAAACTCGTATTTAATTCATGCACTGCAGACAATGTGTATGTTCGTTCTAGTTATTTTCTGACACGCATAGAGCTTCTTTTGTTTTGTCTCCAGAAGGTAAATCAAAAACGAAAGAGTTTTCAGAGTAACGATGAAAAAATCAAAAAATAATGACATCATTTTCTCGAGAGACTGACTGTAAAATCCTTGCAGACAATAAAAAATATAGTTCCAGGCTTAATTAAGTATACTCAGAAGTTACTTACTCAAATAAATTCAGAAGATACATGTCGTTTCCTCAGTAAACGAATCTGAAATAAACATCATATAAAAAAATTCCCGACTAAAAAAATCAAAGTGATAGTAACAATATTGAAAAATGTAAATCAAAAATAACTTTTCTAGAAACTTACATATAACATTTTATACAAACATACAAATGACGCATTGGCCAATATTCCAGTACCATTTCATACTAAAAGGTTTTAATATATAATTTTATAATCTCCTCAATAAAAGTAATCGTCATTTTTTTTAAAATTTTCATTATTTAATATATTCCTTAAGCTATTGTACGGGACAGCATACGTTAAAACAGAAAATATAAGAGCATGGAAAATAATAGCAGGTATTTTAATAACTATTTTAACATTATTTCTGCAAATCAGAAGATTTTTTTAAGTATGGATATAGAAAAAACAAATTTGAATAATTTATATGAATAGAATGCATTTTAAACTTATTGCTATGGTGTGACTAAAATATTAAGCTGGTAAAATATTACCCTATAGCAGAAAATAAATACATGATAAATGGCACAATGATCGTAATAATGGTTAGTACACCAAAGGCAAGAGCACACCGATGAGTAAACAAGAAAAAAAAATTCATTAACATTTATCCACGGCATTATTGTCTACAAATCAAAATTCTGTAAAAGTCATCAAAACACGTGTATGAAAAATAAGTATCGGTACTCTAAAAATGATTCAGTATAGTGATACGTTGTCAGAGAATATTATTAACTAGTATAAAAATGTTGCAACATGGGAAAAAGAAGCTTCAACTGCAGTTGAAAAAAAGTCTTACCAACGCATGCTAAAATTCAGGAAGAAAATTTTGAAAATCGAAGAATCATTGACTCGAAGCCGAGATCTCCATCATGCTAAACTTTTAGGAGGGACACCTGTGATACTGAAGTCATTGGGATAATATC